>CANYBF011545996.1:0-17547 GCA_948192965.1 Dalechampia spathulata | reverse complement strand
TTAAATTGGTTATAGGATTAAAGTGTAGAGACCTTTTGCAATTTCTATTTTGTTAAAGGACCAAAATATAAATTGGCCTATCCCAATAGGTTTATATTAGGTCGTGGTCTCCGGGGAAACTGAATAGACAGAACATTACGTTCCTTTGAGTAGTGCTTCCGCTAAATTTCCTGGAAGATTACATATCTATATTCGTCATCTTCAATCTCAGCATACCATGATGCAAGGTACGCTACCGATACATATTTAAATCCGCTCACTTGATATCTAGTAATTTTGCATGATCTAGGTTTTTAAAAAGATTTATAGTTTCTTTTCTTTCAATCGTTTTATGCTGAATTAGAAGAGCAAGTGGACCCGTATAGCAGAAAGAACAGGCATGAATGGTTGGCCAAGTTAAGAAATGACTATTTCAGTAGTCCATGGTCATTCATTTCAGCTGTGGCAGGTATCTTGTTGCTTATGCTCACTGCGGTATAGATCGTGTATACAGTTCTTTCCTTCTATAGAAAATAAATGTGGAATCCCTGCTTGATATTGCCAGGTAACATCCCAGCGTGGTTCAACTGTCTTCTTATCAACTGTTTCGAGCATTGTATGGTATGAGTTATTGTAAATATACATGAATAAAAAAGAGAAAATTTATTTTTTAGTTTAATTGATCTAATGATGTTAAAATATATACATATATATATATATGAAATAAATTACTAGTTATATTTAATTGATCTAATGAGGGTTGCATTTTCAGAGTACATGTTTAGTTGCGAATGGTAAATCAAAAAGCTTACGAGCCAGCACTAGTTTCAATCGGTCCATACCACCGTGGCAAGACTCAGTTGAAGAGGATGGAAGAGCATAAAGTTCGCTGTCTTGAAAATTTCCTTAGAAGATGCAGGAAGACCGCATCAGGATTAACCCGTAGCATGAGAAGACAGGAAGAAAGGGCTCGTAAATGCTACGAACAACCTTTGAATCTTACCGAAGATGAATTCGTGGAAATGTTGCTTCTTGATGGTTGCTTTCTTCTTGAGCTTTTATTTCATTGCAAGGGTGGGAAATGCTGTTCACCGGCTCTCATTGTCTCCTCCATCCTGTCGGGTATATCGCTTAATTATTCATTAAACATGGTTTATATGAGTGGAATGCAATTTATCCTTTAATATTTCTCCTTTTCCTGATGATATTTTTCAGATCAGTTCAAAAGAAAAGGTGCTGGAGAAGCGTTTCTCTAGATGCCCGAAGAAGCATTGATTAATGATAATGGAGTTACTCCCTCGATGGTTGTTGAAACAACTCAACTGGAGTTGCTACAGGACTTTGAAAGCAAAACACACCAATCTGGGAAAGGATAAAGCAATGATGTCATATCTTGTTAGAAGCTGATAGCAATAGCAGCATTACATGCAAGGGATGGCAATGGAGCAGGGAAAAAACAATGCATTTTCTTTGGGAAAAAAAAAACAGTTTTGTGGACAATCATCAGCCTTGTAAGATTGTCTCCCCACTTTCACAAGTTAATTCTGAGACGGGTTGAAGCAGGTACCATGTCTGGGAAGTAATTCTGTAGTTTTTAAAGGCACTGTTTCTCGGCTTTCTAATTAAAGGAAATAAAACGAAAAAGAGTTCAGTTTATTCCATAATGTTACATTTCCAATTACATATGGTTTTTTGAGTCACTAATGGTTACCTTTTCATAAATCAGTAACTGTTAGGAATAATTAGTAAAGATCGATTTTTATAATATAGTTGTTAAAATTTTATATAAATATCTTATCATTATTATACTAATTATTGTATATTTATTTTTTAATTTTTTAAAAAATTCTATTAAAATTTATTTTTACCATCTAAATAATTATTTAATCTTATTATATAATTAATAAAATTGAATTATTATTTGATTTTATTATATTAATTAACTTTAATTTATTAATGAGATTAATTATATGATAAGTTCTTTTAATCAAACAAAATAAAAATATCCTTAATGATTATTATATATATTTAAAATAACAATTATATATAAATTTATCAAATATTTTAATTAATAAGCTATCAGCTAATAGAAACAACTATCAACTCTTAGGAACAATTTTATCACACAAACCTCAAAAAGCAAAAAAGGAATAAAAAAATAATCTAAAAACATATACAGTTAATATCATTTGAATATATTAAAATTTTTGAATAAAATCTCTAACATGCAATAAAAAATAAAAATTATGTTATCCATTATACATAACAAATTATATGGAGTCTAACAATCATGAAGAATATTAGGGAAAATAAAAATTATTTAATATTTTATGAAGTGAATTTCATCATCAAACTCATAATTCAATCCTTCAACAATTTTTTTTATTAAATTCATCCGAATTAAATTTAATTCAATGAGATGAATTATTCATACAATATATCATCAAATAAAGAAATTCAAAAATCTATCATAAAATCTACAAATACTTGAACTAATAATAATAATAATAATAATAATAATAATAATAATAATAATAATAATAATAATAATAATAATAATAATGTTATTTACCTTAACTTAAAAGATTTGAAAAATAATTATTAATTACTTTAACAATATTTTTTAAAAATATCAAGTGTATATTAAAATTTCTATTTGTAAAAATATTTAAATAATTTTTGTTATATTTATTATTATAATATTTATCTTATCACATTATTTTCATCTTAATATATCAAGTGATATTATATTATTTTTTATTTACATGTTAATTAACAAACTTTTGTAGGAATAATATTAAAGTTTAAAGATTTTTATGATATAAATTAAAATTGAAAGATTTTAATAAGAAATAAGTATAAGTCGAAGAATTATGAACATAAATTATCTCATTTATATCTAATCTAATCTTAAATAAAATTGATGAGGAAAATGAATGGTTATTTCCTTTTATCAAAGATTCTATTTATAATTTAAGTATATGATACATTGTATTAATATGAAAGATATCTACATATGAATATAAATAGAAGATATGTGATAACATCAGTGGGTATTCAACACCAGATGAGTGTAGCTGTGGTGATGGTGAGATGACTGATGTCACTACAATGACTGTGGCGGTGGACATCATGCATGGTCGTTGGTGGTGGTAGTATAAGAGTTAAAGCATGAGTTTACAGAAATTCAACACCAATTAGATTATTATGAAAATTTTAAATCTATTTGTTTTTTATATATAATTAATGCTATTTATATTATTTTGAAGAGTCATCGAAAAGTACTATTCAATAGAATGTAAGGTATCAATTGTTACTTTATTTGATCATTTTCAGCTATTTATTTTTTCCAAAATATTATTTATTAATAATTATTTATTTAAAATTACAATATAAATTGTATATATTTTCAATTTTATTCAAATTTGCTCTCGTTTTTGAGAAAAAAAATTATGATCATTATCTTTTATTTTTAAGATTCTTTGATTTTAAACAAAAACTTTGTCAAATATGTCATGGTTATTGATTAACCAGAATATTATAATGATAATCTATCGAAAAAAATTATGAAAAATAAAGATGAAGTTTTTCATTTATATAATAAGTATGCCTTTAGAATTGATTTCAATTTTAAAAAGAGAAAAATGATATCATCAAACAACAAATACAATTTGTCAACATGAATATTATTATTGGAAAAAAAATTTTAAAATGTATAATGCAGATTTATTTATAATTAAGAAGTCTTATAAAATAGGTAGCAAAGTTTTTATCAGGTTTACTGTAAAAGATGAAGCATGTATTGTAATTCATTTTAATGCTAAATATAATCATAGGCTTAGGTGTCCATCAGAAGCATGCTTGCTCAACTTAGGATGACAAATTGAAAAAATCTAAATTTGGATTGATAGATTCAATGGTAAATGCTGGCATCAATATTAAGCATGTTTTCTCTTATTTGTATGAAGAGAGTGGGGGTTGTGGGATTTACAAAGCATGATTGTTATAATTATGTAAGCAAAAAGAAGATGACACTTATTGATCATGGTGATGCTCAAGGTTTAATGAATTATTTTGGATGCAGAAAAGTAGAGGATCTGATATTTTCTTACACGATACAAGTGTGTGTGTGTATATATATATGAACAATTTCTTAATGCTACTTGATATTCTACCCAACATCACATGTGCCAACAACTAATCTCTGCGATCAATGCAACTCCAATAATTTAAATGACTTTATTAGTATAAAAATCAAATTAAAATAATATAATTTTAAAAAATTAATGGTTAAATATGAAATCATATAATGTGATATAATTTAATTTATAAATCATGTTTAAATCAATTAATGAATCAATCATAATGTAGTTTAAATTTTGTCATATTAATAATTAATTAATATAAATTTAATTATGAATATTTTATATTGAGTTGGTACATGCTGTTCAAAATTACACCTACTTGTTCACATGGGGACAAATATCACGTATCATTTGTTATTGTCATAATTTTGGATTTTTTATATTTTAGTTGACGCAAATTATAAGCAGACTTGTTTATATTTTAGTTGACTGAGGAGGGTGTTTATGGCTCATACATCAATTTCCTTCTTTCCAAAGAAGACTAGAACTTGGAAAAGAAATGGGCGTGGGTGAGTTATTGTTCCCAAGTATAATGAGAGGAGAGTGGGACATTGTTGTTGCTAACTATCATCATGCTGATATGCAACGGCAGGAAATAACTTCATCGCAAGACACGGCTCTGCATATGGCTGTCAGATTTGGCAAGACGGAGATTGTGCAGCAACTTGTGGAGCAAATTGAAGCAAATGATGCACGTCAAATCCTGGAATTATTTAATGATAAAGGCGACACAGTTCTACATCTGGCTGCAGCACTTGGGAATGTAGATATTTGCAGTTGCATAGCAACAAAGTATGGCGGGGTTGAGCTCATGAAGAAGCAAAATTTCAAGGGCGAGACCCCTCTTTTCATGGCAGTTCTTCACGGCAAGGAAAAGGTCTTTTTTTATCTTGATTCCAAAAATAAGAATGGGACAGACTATTCTTTGTGTACAAGAAAGAATGGTGATACCATACTACACACTGCTATCTTTCAAGAACATTTTGGTAAGTGCAATTCTTAATCCTTAGTTTTCTTTCTGCATCTTAATTCTCTAGTCTTTTGTTGAGAAAATTTGTGTTATTAGATGTTTAAAATCATTTCACAGGTTTGGCGTTGCACATTATCAAAGGTTATCCAGATCTTGTGAACAATGTCAACAGGAGCGGTTTCTCTGCTCTACATATTTTAGCCAGTAAGCCTAATGCATTCAAAAGCAACAGTCATCTTGACCTGCTTGATCGTTTCATTTACCTATGTAAGGAGATCACAGATTCCTACTCCTTTTCATATATAGCATTTTTTTTTTTTTGTTATGGCAATTAAAGATCATGGTCAATTGAATTCAACTATTGCCTTGAAATGAAAGGTATGGAGGCCAAGGACCGACTCAACCGTGCACTTCCCGGAAGTGGCCCAGAAACCCCAAGCTGGGGAAGAAGACCAAGGGATGAAAATAATCCCCAAGCGGAAGGTAGTTTATTCCAATTCATCACCTATCCGCTGGGCAATTTCCTTCAAAAAAAAATAATAGAATTCATTATTTTAGGGTAAATTCTTTTTTTTTTTTAACACCTACCCGCCTCAAAAAAAAAAAAACATATGCTAAAAGTTACTCTATGCTATAGCTCTTCCAGGATATGGACGCATGATCAAGAATTTGTGTGCAGCTATATGTCGTCATGTGTGCACTATTACGCAAACGATTTATGCTGCAACCCTAACTTCAGTAAGCAAAATACTGAAGGTGGCTACCTTCGGATTTCTAGACGTGAAACGTGAGATCTCGCGTGGTTAGTGTTGTTAATTATTTGTACTTGCTTTGTGATTAATTATTTATATATAGGGGAATTTCTTGCTGATGATGTTTATCACTGTGATGTTGTGGGATTTTGCAGTCATTTGGTGGATAACCAACCTGAGAGAAGTCAAGAGGAAACACAAATTGGCCATGCTTCTGTTAGATAAATTGGTTGTGCGTTGTTCCATCTATTACTCCCATTCTGATCCAGAGAATTCCAGGCATGCTGGAAATGGGTTTCTTCTTCTTAATGCTGCCGCAGAGAATCCGGATAATCTCCCAAACTCTGCAAGTAACCAAGATCAAGAAAATGTATCAGGCAAGAAAGTCTTTCCATCATCTTATTATATGTCAATATGAGGTTGTATATATTAGTATCCTTTTCTTATTCTTTATATTGTTATAATATGTTAGCGTATGAATGTCCTCTTCCTCATCATTGCAAATATTTGCAGAAGGTACTAGCACAAATACCAAGAAAGAGACACCAATTTTAACCGCTGCAAGAATGGGAATTCCTGAAGTGGTGAAGAAAATTCTTCAGAAATTTCCAGTGGCTTCCTTGGACTTGGACTCTGACGACAAGAATGTGGTATTATTGGCAACTGAGAACAGACAAATTGAAGTTTACAAGTTTCTGCTGAAGGTGAAACGACTCAAGGAGAACATGTTCATTCAGGTTGACTGCCAAGGAAATAGTGCATTGCACCTTGCTGCAACATTCAATCACAACCGGAGGAAAAATTTTCCAGAGGCTGCAACACACATGCGCTGGGAAGTTGTATGGTACGAGGTAATATCACCTGTTCTCTGTCTCAACAATAGCCCATCACTATTGACACATAATCTAGAGAGAGGGAATGACAGCGTTAAGTTACTGTACAGGTGGAATTATTTGGTGGAGAAATTTTTATATGATTCAAATTGGTTATGTAGGATTATAGATCAATTTTTATTAAATATCAAATATTTATTAATTTTATATTAATTAATGTGTAATAATAATTAATTATTAGTATATAAATAATTACCGATTAGTATTTGATATATAATAATAGTTAACACATATCATTATATTATTAATAAATTTATAATCTTACTTGAATAATTCAATTGTAATAATTCAATTGTAAGCAAAATGCTCTGCAATAAATGTAGGTATAATTTAACAAAGTATACATTAAGTTATAGAGGCTAATAATTAATGTAATTAATGATTTTGAAATGCATGTATGTCTGGTACGTACGCAATAACTATATTATATGTGTATCCTAATTAATTAAATTCTAAAAGAATGAATTGGCCTTGGTCTATATATGTGCGGTGTGGTCTGATTAGGTCTAATTCGGTTCGTTGAAGGCATTGTGCTTTAAAGGACCCGCTATGTAAGGCTAGTCTTTCAGGGTCCCAAGTGTGTCTTGTCAAAATTACCATGATTTTGAGATTCATATCACTACCTTCACACATGTGTATTCGTTGATTAAATTCAACTTGTAAAGCAATATGCAAATTTGTTTGGAACAATACATAATGCAGTTCGTGAAGCACTCCATGCCACCACAGTTCTTCGTCACTCACAACAAGAAAGGCGAAATGCCGGACGAAATCTTCTCGAAAACACACAAAAAACTTGTCAAAAGCGGCAGTCAGTGGTTTGTAAAGACTTCTGAATCATGTTCAGTCGTGGCAGCACTCATTGCAACAGTAGCATTTGCATCATCAAAACCCGTACCTGGCGGCACTAACCGAGTGGGTCTACCAATTTTTTTAAAAAAACCCCTGTTTGACGTGTTCGCCATCTCCTCACTTCTAGCTCTTTGTTTCTCGGTTACATCACTGGTCTACTTCCTTGCAATCAGAACTTCTAGGTTCAAGAAAAATGATTTTGCTGGGTACTTGCCTAAGACACTTTTCATGGGCTTGGCATCACTTTTCGCGTCTATGGCTTCCATATTGGTCTCCTTCTGTTCAAGCCATTCTCTAATGCTTGGTCATGAATTGAAATCCATTGCACTTCCTGTTTATGCGTTCACAGGCTTTACGGTGATTATTTTGGCTTTTTTTCAGGTTCCCTTTTATGTTAGCCTTCTTGTATTTAACCTTTGAGGTCCCTCTCTTAATGTTCTTACTGCTATTATCATTGCCAAAGAACATCAAAAGTTTCTGGATATCAAAATAAATGCCAATTTATGAGTGCAATTTGTCTTTGAATATGTTTAGTTTTTGGAGTGAAAAAATGAAAGAAAACAGATGATAATTTCATTGAGCTTAGCTGCATGTATATGGCAGCAGAAAGATAAAAAAAATACAGCTATAAAGTCTTCTGCTAAGTACAATTCTGTAATCTAATTAATAATCACTTTTGCATATCCTTCTTCAACTATAAGGGAGCAATTGTCAGTTGTGGAAAGTTATAAAACAAGGAAAATTATAGTTAAGAGAAGAGTTCATAAAAGAATATTAAAATTTTAATTGAGAGATTATAGTAAGTTGTAATGTTATTATCATAATGAGTTTAATTGTATTAAATATTAACCTTTAAAGTTGAAAAAATACTTAAATAATTTGAAGCTAAGAAAAAGTGAAGAACAAGTTCAAAATTAATGAATGATGATGAAGATGATGATAAAGTTCCTTTCAATTACTATTCTTTTTCCTTTTTTTAAGGTAGAAATTTTGTTTCTTCTGTGGGTATAAAACAGATATTAGCTTTCATTACTTTCCAAAAGCTGAGTGTCAACGAAAGTTGAAGTCAACCTGTCAACTAATTCCCTTTTCTTTTAATAACAACCGTGAATGCTACTGCTTATTATTTAAGAACCCCACCCGCATCCTCACTTGCCAGCAGCAATTCCCACCTTCCAGGAGGGAAAATACAGCACCCCCAAGGTGTCCAAGCAACGTCAGAATCACTTATAGGTCAGACGAGTTTACCAGTCTCTCAACTCAACTCCACTCGTTTTCTTCACCTCCATATCATTTAATCCTAGCTAATATGTATTTTGCATTAAAACTAAGAGTATCAAACACCACATCCTCTTCTATATATCATGACAACCATTCAGTTAACTACGTTACAGATTGTCTATATATATATATATGTTGAAAATACAAACCGGATAAAGTAGAATCACATCTAAAATTTAAGAAAATAAAAGATATAATACATAAATTTTACATGAAAAATTCTCAAATAAATTAGGGTAAAAAATCATAGAAAAATGATCAAAAAATTTTATTGAAAGAAAAAAATATTAGGAGTTACAAAATACCTTCTAAATATTTTTCCTTTTCTCTCTATTTTTTTCTCGTATATTTTGGATTTTGGGATGATTTGCTTGTGCCCTCCTCTGCCTATTTGTAGGCAGATGGTACGAGTATAAACCGTGTACTCAGCTACAATTTCTCACTTTTTTTAAAAATAATTACATTTCAAAAATTGTGACTCCCCACCTCACAGTGTCAATATTGGTGGGCACCGCCACCTTTACAGCTAATAATCTCCCACTTAAAGATTTGATTGAGGACCAATCAGATCTTCACACCATTCTTTCGTCCTTGTCTTTTCATGCTGCTTATTCTTCTATCAGGCCACTAGAGGATAGACACCATATAAACTTATTAGTGTTAACTGCTTTTGTCATAAAGTCTGTCAGGTTGTCTTTAGTATGAATTTTCTGCATATCCACTGTACCTTCTTCCACTTTCTTTCGAACGAAATGATACTAGACTCGTATATGCTTTGACTTGGAATGAAAAGTTGGATTCCTTGTAAGATGCAAGACACTCTGACTGTTACAAAACAAAATCATCTTTCTTATTCGTGCTCGAGTTCTTCCATTATCATTTTCAACCATACTGCTTCTTTACTAGCTTGTGTAGCTATTACATATTCTGCTTCTGTTGTTGAAGTTGCCACAATTGACTGCAGTTTTGATACCCAATTTACGGCTCCACCAGTAAGTGTGAACACATACCTTGTTGTGGATTTGCTTCTATCAATATCACATGCATAATCTGAGTCAACATATCCTTTGACTATAAAGTCTAATCCTCCATAACACATAACAATATCTGAGGTCCCCTTAATGTATCTTAGGATCCTCTTCACTACATTCCAATACTCTCTGCCAAGATTCATCATATACCAGCTTACTACTCCTACTGCATGTACAATGTCTGGTCATGTACAAATCATCGCGAACATTAAACTCCTCACTGTTGATGCATACGATACTTGAGACATTTTCATCCTTCCTTCTTCATTGCTTGGACACATACTGGAGGATAACTTGAAACTAACAGGAAGAGGGGTAGAAATTGACTTACAGTCTTGCACGTTGAAGCGTCACAAAATCTTCTTCAAATAATTTTTTTGAGAAAGCCAAATCTTTCTGTTGCTTTTATTTTGGTGAATTTGCATCCCTAGAATCTTATTTGCTGGTCCCAAGTCCTTCATTTCAAATTCCCTAGCCAACTACACCTTCAATTTTTCAATATGATCTTTGTTGGGGCCTACTACAATATGTCATATACATACAATAGCAAGATAATGAAATCACTACCAAACCTCTTGAAATATACACAAGAGTTTGAATTTAGTTTATTGTATCCAAGGCTCATGATGAAGGAATCAAATCTCTTATTCCAACATCTCGGTGCCTGTTTTAAATCGTATAGAGATTTGTTCAACCTGCAAATCAAGTTCTACTTTCCTTTTTCTTCAAAATCTTCTGGCTGGAGCATATAAATTTCTTCTTTAAGATCTCCATGAAGAAAAACTATTTTCACATTTAGCGGTTCTAGATGTAAGTCAAATGTAGCACACATTACCAAAACTACCCGAACAGTTGTCAATCAAACCACAGGAGAAAATATTTCATTGAAGTCAATCCCCTCTTTCTGAGCATATCCTTTCACCACCAATCTAGTATGAAACTGCTCCACTTGATCATCACTATTCCTTTTAATCTTGAATATCCATTTGTTACCAATGGCCTTTCTTCCTTGTGGCAGTTTCACGAGGTCCCAAGTCTTGTTTTTATGCAAAGCTTCCATTTCCTCTTGCATTGCTGCAATCCACCGAGATGCATCTGAACTACTCATTGCTTCTTGGAGAGTTGATGGCTTGTAGATCTTTCAGTTAAAAGATAGTATGCAACATTACTATCTATAACATAATCTTTATGCCAAGATGGTACAGATTTTGCACATTTTCCCTTTCCAAGACCTGCCTCTTCAGACTCGGTTGACTCTGCTTCCTTGTGCTCTGGTGCTGCTTCAGAAAAATCTCTTTCTGTAAACTTCTTTTCCACCTATACAACTATAGTTTCTGAACTTTCTTGCAAAGCGCTATCATCATCTCCCTTCAATTTATCTTCTAAGAAGATAACATCTTTACTGACTAAAACCTTGTGGGCAGTGGGATCCCACAGGCGATACCCCTTTACACCATCAGCATACCCTAAGAACAAGCACTTCCTGGATTTTGGATCCAACTTTGTAGTTTCTTGGACATTGTACATCACGTACATAGGACTTCCAAATATATGGAGGTTTGAATAATCAACTGGCTTCCCAGTCCACATCTTCATTAGTGTCTCCAATTCAATTGTTGTATATAGAGACCTATTGATCACATAATAGGAGGTGTTGACTGTTTCTGCCCAAAATGCCTTATCTAGATTTGCAGCTCCCAATATTGCTCTTGTTCTTTCTAACAAAGTTATATTCATCCACTCTGCCACTCCATTTTATTATGGAGTATACGCCATAGTGAACTACCTTTTGATGCCTTCCTGCTTGCAAAAGCTATCAAATTCATTTCCTGTATATTCTCCTTTATTATCTATCCTCAAACATTTGATCTTATGGCCTGAATCAAGTTCAACCCGTGCTTTGTAAGATTTAAAGATTGCAAATACATCTCCCTTACTCTTGATAGGATACACCCAATATCTCTCGGAGTAATCATTGATGAAGGACATAAAGTACTTCGCTCCTCCTAATGATGAAACTGATGTTTGCCATACATCAGAGTGAACTAATTCAAGAATATTCTTGCTTCTAGAATTGGATGTGTTGAACTTTAATCGACGTTGTTTGCTTGTTATGCAATATTCACAAAAGGGTAGAGATACCTTTGTAAGACCGAGAATTAGATTTTTTTCAGCAAGAATCTTCATGCCTTATTCAAACATATGTCCAAGTTTCTGATGCTACACCATTGTAGATCTTTCACTTGAACTTGAAGCAACATATGCTTCTCCTTCTTGCACAGTCTCTCCATACAACATATACAAATTCACAGCAACCTTTTCTCCTTTCATAATCACCAGCGTTCCTCGGCTAATCCTCATGATGCTTTTTTGAACTTTGATAGTGCAATCCAGATCAGCCAATTATCCCACAAATAACAATTTCTTCTTGAGGCCTTCCACATGTTGCACTTCTTGAATAGTATGGACTATTCCATCATGCATCTTCAATCTAATGGTTCCAATGCCTACAATTTTTAAGGCATTATCTTTGTAGCTATACACATATCCTCCTAAGATAGGTTCATAATGATGGAATCATTCTCTTTAAGAGGTCATATGATAACTTGCTCCTGAGTCAAGACCATACATCAATATGTCTTTTCCTATTCTCAGTAGATATTGCTGCTTCACAGTACAATATATTTCCATCATTTGAAGTGCTCGCCATATTCCCTTAAGAATTGAAATTCTTTAGACTCCAACAATCCTTCTTCAGATGACCTTTCTTACTACAATGGTCGCATTTGAAATTCTTCTTACTCCTTGATTTTGACCTACCATGATTGTGACTCTCACTTAAGCTACGTTCTGTTAATCTCCCTCTCATTACTGTCAAGCCTTCCACTTGTTGTGAACCTGCTTGCTTGTCTTCCTTGTTCTTTTGTCGATTTTCTTCTTCAAGAATAGCTGATGTTATATCATCAAAGACCAGAGAATCAAAAAGAATATTATTTGTTAAATTGATGATGAGCTGATCATATGAATCTAATAAACTTTGGAGTAGAAGTTTTGCACATTCTTGATACTCTATTTTATAACTTAATGATGTAAGCTGAGAAAATAGTGTATTCAAGATATTAAAGTGCTCCGTCACTGAAGTAGATTCTAACATTCTTAGGGTGTACAGTTTCCTCTTAAGGAAAATTTTATTGTGCAACGATTTGGCCTCGTAAAATTTAATAAGATGATCTCATATCTCCTTTGTCATTTTCTTTTCTTCTATACTGGACAAGATCCCATCTACAAGTGCCAGATGTAGGTTTGCTATAGCGTTCTCATCCATCTCATTCCATTTAGTATCATATGTGTAATCCTGTGACCTTTCACTCATCACCACCAGACAACTATCTTCTCTTAAGATAGTCTTTATCTTCAATTTTCACTGTGAGAAATTTTTCCCGTTAAACTTTTTAATCTCAAATTTTATCGCCATTGCTTTTATCATAATTTTACTACTTGCAATATAATCTAACTTATTTTCTGTTATAGAGGATCCAATTTAATGGCAACTACAGAGCATACGATAAGTAAGTATATACACATAAAACAATATCATGAATAGTATTATGCTACAGTAACTCTGCTACAGTCCCCTACTACAGTATCTACTACAATAAATGAACAGTTTATGGCCAAAATACTACAATACCATCACCTTTCAAACAAATATTACTGTTTGACATTGTTCATTAATTTGACTTTTTATGTCTTTTTTTGAACGATCGTATCGAAAAATTTCTTATAATTTTTCCTTCCTTTTGGCATGCTCTTTTTCAAAAAATTCCTCCAACAATAACCAATGCTCTGATACCACTTGTTGAAAATATCACTACAAAAAAGATGTTGAATGGCTACAGAATTTAGCTACGAAATTATTATGTAGCTAAATAGAAATGGAATAGCTAAGGAAAAGATAAAATAGTGACAGAAAAAGTGGATGTAGCTAAAACTGTCTCAAAATAGCGACGAAAACAGTTTCGTCACTATTTCCGTCACTATATGGCTTTGAGCTCGTCACAATTTGACTACAAACTTCTAGCCGTAGCTATATCTGTCACAATTTAGCTACAGAATCCGTAGCAATTTATAAATTATTAATGTATATAATTTTTCAATGTATGTATATATAATTTATATATATATATATATATATATATGTATATATATAATTGTATATATATTTTATAATGCATATAAATATAATTAGTATTAAAAATTATAAATAATATATAAATTATGAAAGAACTTATAATTAGTACTATTTATATATTGTTTATAATTACTAGTAATATTTATGTAATATTTGTACAAATGTTTTGTTTGTTTTGTATAATTATAAAATATAAATAAATTATTTTGTAAAATAATGGTTTAAAGAATTAAAATATTATTAATTAATATAAATTATATTTACATATTTCAAAATATAAATAGAAAAGTATATTATTAATATTAAGTTTTATAAGAATAAAAAATTGAGTATGCATCAAAATGACGTCGTTTTGCATATGGTAAAACGACGTCATTTTAATGGTTAGTGTATTTTACTGAAGGGAATCCCTTTCTGCCGATTCACATCTTCTATCAACCCTAATTGAAATTGCCAGATATTTGTTATTCCTCGAAATTGAAAGGATTGGGTTTGTGTTTGCGTTTGCGTTTGCATTTGCATTTGCCGGATACTTATTTTAGCTCCGGCACTGCATTTGCCTTGGTAACAGATTCAAAGGATTTTCGGCATTGTGTTGGTACCAAAAATTGAAGCATTGAAGGATTGCTGCGTTGCTAACAAAATCGAAGGAGTTAGACACTGAAGCTTTGCGGTAGTTTCCAGCAGACAGAAGAAGTTTCGTGGTATGATTTAGTAGCTGCCTGATTTTGGAACTTCCTCGGCAAGCTTCCTTATTTCTTATGTTTATGTGTGGTCTCTCTTATTCTTGCATCTGGTTTCGTTTATTATTTTTCTTTTCTTTTTGTGTGATTAATTATTATAAACATACCTATATAATACATCCAGCAAAAATATTAAGAACCCGATTATGATTATGAAAATGGTGTTTTGTTTAGAGGTTGTATTAGTGAAAATGGTATTCAGAATGGCAAAATTAATCCAACAGTTCAATCTTGCGGGTTTGAGATTTCTTGACATAATATCTTTTGTAGCCGATGCAGGGGCTACTATTTGGATGATCTTAATGGTGTTCAATGCTTAAGCAGTGTGTAGCATTCACCTTGTTTGCTTCTTTCATTATTATTAATTTTCATATTCCTGCTACCCAGTTTAAGTACTGGATGATTCATACTATGCAGACTCTTTTGATGCATGTTGCTCATTCATGTGATTTGAGACCAGAAAATCCTTATGATTCTACCAACAATTTCACTGGTTATCTATTTTTTGATAATTAACGCTTTACTGCCTTTTCCTCTAGATGTTAATTTTCCTTTCTTTTTTCTTGGTTCGGCTAAAGGTTATTTCAAGAAGGTCTGCTATTTGAAACGTAATTCAATGCATCTCTTTATATGGTTAGTTTAACGTTACGAAAAAATGTTGTTATGCTTTCTGGTTTATCTTTTATTTCTAATTAGTTCCTAAATTATGATCCTTCTCTTTTATTGAAACAAGTTATACTATCGATTATTTAGTTTATATATATATATATATATATATGGTTTGTTTTGACTATAGGTTACTTTGAAAAGGACTGCTACCACGACTTTGCAATTGAGTGCATTCGCTTATATGGTCAGTTGCTTCTATCTAATGTTTAATTAGTACTTGAATTATTATTCTTCTCTTTTTTTTTAAAAAAACTATACTTTTTGAAAACCATAAATTTACCTATTTTCCTTGACACTACCTTGAAAAAATAGTTTTTCGTCCATTGAAAAAACTATCACTCATCAGTGTTCTAACTTCCTCGAATCCAAACTTGTTGATTCTTGCATGGACTTTTCAAGCATAAAGGTCGAAGGGGGCCTCAAACAATTGATGTTGTTTAGATTTAAATAATTGAATTGTTGCTAACTCAGAAATAATATTTTTGTAATGCTCTTTCATGGTTGGCATGGCAATGAAGACTCTTCTGGAGCATATCATCTGTTCTATGTAATCATTAGTGAGTATTACTCTTCATTCAAATACAACTTTTTTGTTATTTTCCTTTTAAATAAAGATGGGTTTTGCTCTTATAAAACCATTCAAAAAGGAAACAGAAAGATAATCCTCTTGATGGTATCTTCACAGACTTCAAAAAGGAAACAAAAAGATAATGCAAAGAAAATGTTAAATTTGCAATAATGCCAGAGCACTATCATGAAAGTTACATCGTTATTGGCTGGATAAGGATTGTATGAGAATGAATTATTTTGAAAATGCATTTCTAAGAATTCAGTAGGTGGCAGACCCAAAGTACTTTCTTAATTGAGAGCATAATCTCATAAGATTGTACCAAATACTAAAATTGCACTATACTGTTTCTTTGTAGGCTAAGGAGCTCACTCTCACAAGAGTTTCAAACAACGACAATCATTTGGTTTGGTTGTATCATTGACATCTAATCTCAATATATATTCCGAGAATCCTTTGCAATAAGGTATCATCTTAGTATATCATTGTCCATGTTTTTATTTTTATACATGATGGAATGCGTATACTGGTCTTGCCCGTATTAAGTGTTATATTGACCATGTGATGTAAGATTTTCTAACTTTTCATTTCAAATATATTGTAACATGTATATATTTTGAAATTTGTTCATATAAAATTTCAATTTTTGATAGATTGCAACCATCTTATAGAGTGTCAGCACAGATGAGGGAAATATTTAGTCAGAGATTAGTAGCAGAGGGTACTTCCTGGGCATCAGTACCATCACATGTTGTCTTGCTATATTGGGAGGAGTTTAAGGTAACAAGTTGTTATTTAATGCTTTCAATGAATTTATTACTAACTTTACATGAAAATCTTAAATTTTTTTACAGAAACAATTTTATTAGGATGAGATAAAATTCTCTGTTGAGGTTATGTACCAGGCTTGGAGGGACAAGGCATCGGCACGATAACCATTTATATCTTTTTAAAAATAACATAAAATATAAAATTTATGGAAGTATTATCACACCCACATTCGTAGCATTCTTTGAGTGCTTGCATTTTATGCATGCATTATGATGAAAGTATAGAATACATAGTACTGTTATGATTATAAATACCTTGAATTGAAATATGGGCCATTAAATGTCTTAATGATGACAAGAAGTTCATAAGATATAGACATTAGAAAGAAAAGAATAGAAAAGAAATGAAAAGAACCATTAAGTAATGAGAAAGCGTTTAAATTGCCTTAGGATGTGCATTAGAAAGTGCTTATGCACGTGGTCATTAATAATGTTCCATTATAGAATTAAAGAGTGGAATGTGACATCATAGCATGCTAGATATATTATTGTATGAGAATGCACATGATCAAATGCATAAGAGGAAGTGGTGGTGAAGTTAGAATTAAGTAAATACTAAGTATGAATTTAGGACATAAATGTCATTTTATAAAAAGAGGGGTAATTATGAAAACTAAAATATGTATATATGTGTATATTTAT
>CANYBF011545663.1:0-16040 GCA_948192965.1 Dalechampia spathulata | reverse complement strand
CCTGTCACTACTCGTGAAGCACAATAATTCTTCAGAAATCAAGCCAAAACTCACTGTAACGACTCGTGACACCCTTCACGAGTCGTGCCCAACCAAAAATCCTGACTATAAAGGCAAAAGCTACTGTAACGAGTCGTAAGGACCCTTCACGAGTCGCTACAGTAACTATTCCATCATGCACGCTTACAAAACCTTCTGTAACGAGTCATGATGCCACTTCACGAGTCATTACAGCAACTTTCCACGCACAAACCTGCCTAAGTCACACAACACCTCTCACAACACTCATACCATTCTCAAAAACACTTCCAATCATAATCCAAACCATAATTACTTGTCATCCCTTATCCAATCGAGAAGGCACGCTTCCCGATAAGGCGACGACACACAAAACAAGCCAATAAATACCAAGATTACAATGCAAAACCATCCATTATCAACCTATTCATGCACATAAGATCATGCATTTCAAACCAAGGCAATACACATTCATACATAAGCATAAAACTATCATCATGCATACACTTAATCACAACCTACATTATCAAACACGTATGGCAATCCTACCATACATCTACGCATATATACACATAAAGACCTAACTCCTAGGGTCTCTATTGTGGGTGTAACAATATGCCATTAG
Organism: Dalechampia spathulata; assembly: GCA_948192965.1. Taxonomy (NCBI): domain Eukaryota; kingdom Viridiplantae; phylum Streptophyta; class Magnoliopsida; order Malpighiales; family Euphorbiaceae; genus Dalechampia; species Dalechampia spathulata. The sequence goes on along the minus strand of CANYBF011545663.1, from coordinate 15,397 downwards.
TACATTATTTAGGACTTATACACATATTCTACTAACCCCTATTTACGGGTGTAATAAAACAAGGAATAAACAAGGGATTAAAAGGTGATTAGAATTTCATTTAAATTCCACATACATACTTGAATGCTTAATCTTGTATAAAGGGACTAGAAAATCCTTATTGAGTAAACTAATTGTATATAGTACAACTATTAAACTTATGGTTAGACTATACAATGCAATGTTCATTTCTATATTATAGCTATAAATTTAATATATATGTGTATATGGATCTCAATTAAATGAACTTATTATTAATCAATGATTGAATTAAATGAAATATTAGAGTATAAAACATATAGTGTTAATAAAATAATAAAAACTAAAATCAATAGAAATTAAATATTTATTCAAGGATGTTTATATATTCTACATATAAGTAAATGTTTAACATATTCAGGTAACTTAGGGATTAGAGCATCTTTGTATAACAGACGAGAATAGGAGAATCATTACCCCTATTTCCCAATTAGATAAAGGCAAAGCAAAAATAAGTTTGTACTTATTAATAATTATCCTATAAATGAAATTTATAGGTAAAATATGAAGCTTGATGATTCAAATCTGGTACCATGAAATATTATGAATATTTGATTATTATTTATTAATGTCAGATATATGATATATTGATATATCTTGAAATGTTATTAATTTATAACTGTACCAACATCATATAAATGCATACATGATAAAGTCATGCATCATGTATCATTAACATGATATATATTATATGTATATAAATAATATATATATATATATATATATATATATATATATATATATAGGGGAGGTGCTATGTTGAAATGGTATAGAGACAAAAAATACAGAGATATACTAAGAAAATAAATTATTGAAAATATACCCAATATAGATTATGCACAATCAGAGACAGAGATTGATGTGATGATAGGGAAATGATGAATTTACAGAAAAAGGTGAATTCACAAAGAAATGATAAAATGATAAAGAATAGAGGAATACAACTCATATTTGCATTTATTATCATATAACATATCATTGCTACAAGAAAAAAAGACTATAGTTCACATTTGCATCCATTGACACTAGGCATATTATTGCTATTATTTTAATGTATAGAGTGATATATGATTGATCTATGAGAAAGATGAGTGATATATAGATAAAGGATGATTATAATGATAATTCATTATTGTTAGTATAATTTTTATTGGTTGTTATATTTGTTATAATAAATTACTATGTTATTCATTAATTATATTTATATTATAATAAAATAATTAAATTTTATTCACAACACAATTATTATTAGACACCACTAAGTTTATACTCAACATTTATCATTTGAAGAACACAAGTCAGAGTAGTTGAGAGGGGCGTCTAGATCAGTGAGACATCAATATAGTTAGGACACTTTGAGTCTTGTACGGCCCTCAGAAACACATTTTGGCAGTATAATATATTCCTAGTGGATGCTTTTATTATGCAACTATCATTGTAGAGTTTGGGCAGTAAAATATTTTGTGTTTATATAACAATAAAAATGCTAAACTTTTCAAAGTGTGGCTTGTTTTAAATTATATATATGTCATATATATGATCAATAGTTCTTTATGGTAGGTTATAATTTATATATGAATATTTTATTTAAACAGGTGAATATAAAGCCATAAGTCATTAAGTGATTATCACTATTCGAGTGCGATAATTTATCATCATATTTTCTTCTTTCATTACCATCCACCATCTCTCGATCTTCTTTTGGCCACCCCTTTGACTATCACTAGCTTTCTAATATTCTTTTGTTCATCTCCTCATTTAATTGTCAACTCCATTCTTCTTCTTCTTCATTATGTATTGTTATTTTTTTTCTTTTATGACTATTTTTTATATGGTTAAATATATGTAGATATACATATATACCTTATATATCATATGATAGATTCATGTACATACACATACACACACACATACATATATATACCATATATATGGCAATAACCAACATTAGTAATAACTAATGAATGGTGGTGGTTGGTGCCTTACGATATGTGGCTAGTGGCAAATGTTCATAGTAATGGTGGTTGATGGTGATATGGTAATATGATGGATGGTATTACTTATTTTGATTTCAATTGAGGTTAAAGTTGATATTCAAAATTATGTTTGATAAACAATAACATAATTTGAAATAATTTAAACTTTTTTTACCACTCTCTTAAATTAGAAAAAATAATTATGATAGTTGATTATTATAAAAAAACTTCATGTTGAAATGTGCAAAGAAATTGAAATTCACATAGTTTCTTAGCTTTTTTTTTTGAAGGAAAATAAAAACTTCTTTATCACCCTATGATAAATCACTTTGCACATGTATGTGTGTGTACACACAAACATACATATAGAAAATTATGGTCTAACTTGGTTTCAGATTGAATTCACTATATATCCATCTTTAACAAGTAGATGCCTATTAATTAGTTTTTTGTTTGGATATTTTCTTTAATGCTTTTAAATTTTATTTGAACATTTCCTTTTGTGCTTTTATATTTTGGTTAGACATATGAGTATTGATGGAGATTTTTTTTAACATCAATTAAAGAGAATAACATGATTACTTCCTTATACTTATAATATTTTATTATACCCTTATACTTATAATATTCATGTACATTTAATATTTTCTTGTCCCATTTGTAATTCATTTAATATCTTCTCATACATCATTTGTATTTAGTATAGTGTGTTTAATATTTTAATATTTTTTGCATTTTGAATGAAATTGTATATGGTTTTATTCAAAATTATTAATTTTTGCATTTGCATATTTTTCCTAATGTATTTATAGATTCTTAATCAATAATTATGACTCATATATATAGTTTTTAAAGTGGAAGTTCAATTGAATTAAAAATACTAAATTACTATAGCATATGTAAAATAGTCAATCAATGAAATAATGACATGTACCACCATTTTTCACATATTAGATGAAGGATTTAGTTCTTGAAAAATTTATCAAGTTTACAATACACTTTTTCAAGTTTTCCAAAGCATTGAAAATTATGTGAATAAGAGTTATTTAACATGAGTTATGCTAAAAATAAGTTGGTGTATAAAACAAAATTGTACAATTTTTATTCTAGAGAGTAACTTGAGTCAAGTAATAATAACTCGAGTGAGTTACATTCTTGAGCATTGAAAAATGCTATCTTTCCATAATTTTTCTTTCATGGATTAGAATTATCAAATCTAAAATTAAGGGTGATGATTAAAAATCACATTTAAGGTTTAAGAATATATAAATACACCATTTTAATAGGTTTTATCGATATATCATCCATTCCATACATTCATTCTCATCTTCTTGTATTTTCATTCTTAATAATCTTTTTATTTTCTCTAATTTTCTTGTAGTTAGTTTTAAATTTCTTGCTAGGGATTTCTCTAGCATTTAATTTTAAATATTCCTTAGGTTTATTGTTTTTTTTCTTTATCTATGTTTTTTGTTAGGAAGTTATTATCTTTATACTCTTAAATGTATTATTGATGATGGATTTAGAGTAATAGAATTTTTAGGGATTGAATATTTTATTTAGATTTTATTTGTAGTTATAATTAATGATAATATATTATTTAATGGTAATTTAGCATTTTTCATATCTTAAGTGCCTAATTATTGATGATTAATTTTGGTATCAATTAATGCACACAAAGGTAAATTAATTATTGATATTTAACTTGTGATATATTAACAAGGACAATTATGATTCATGCATTTTAATTAATTAAAATTAAATGTTATTGATTTTTATTTTAGCTTAATTTTTATCTTTAGTTATTTGGAATATGTTAAACAAAAAATTTTTATTTAATTATTTTGGTAATTAATTTATTATAATTTCTTATTTTACAATTGGATTTTGGTCTTTAGCTAATATAAAATTTGTTGAAGCTAATAGACATAAATCTTTATAGGATGAACATCCTTTATGCAACAATTATAATTCGTATATTTGTATAAGCATAATTTATAGGACAAATGATTATAAATTTAAAATATATTGTAGGCTAATTTTACTATTGTAAAACATGCTTATAAAGTTTTTGGTGTTTTTGGTAGGATTGATTTTGTGTTGATATTGGAGTGATTGTGATTTAGTTAGACTGAAAAAACTTTTTATTTTGTTTTTGCTTTTGTTTCTTGTAGTTTTCATTTTTCTTGATGTGTTTTGATTGAATGCAAAGTTGATATAATGAATGAATAATATAATCAATTTAAGCATTCATGGAGTTATAATGTATAATGATTTGATGGTGATGCAAAAGAACATATGTCATTTGATTACTTTTCTTCTTAATTCATGGTTTATAAGTGATTTAATAGGTAGTAAAATCAATAATTTGCATATATTGTTATCCATTGCTTTTACTAACTTCTCATGATTATGATTGAGGCTACAAGCATAACTTACTATGATTACAAAAAGGAAAATGCCTTAATAGAGGTGATTGTTCAGCTTGAGCAAAACATATATGAATATGCTATGAGCATGACCTTTTATACTTAAGCTTCTTATGCAATAAAGGGCACCTAATGAAGTACACTTAGGAAAAGTGGATAACTATATCAATGCAATAAAATTTTACTTTATTAATCAATAATAGTTTATCATGGATATAAGGAAGAGGAGAGGAAGTAAGCAAAGAAGTAAAAGAAAGACATGACGAGCAAGATGATATATTCAAGAAATCATGGTGAATGTAGCTTTGAGGATGCTCTTTTGAAAGAATAAATAGAATATTTGAAGAAGATAAGTCATTTAAGAACTAAATTTCTTTTACATTTACATAGTTTTCAAAGATATTGAAAATGAAAGTGAATCTGAGAACCCTCGAGGATAACCATTCATTCTTCATTTTATTACCAATTCACAACTTGACTTTGAGCAATGCATCACTAACTATCATTCATTATGGGTACCTATATGATTAACTACAAGAATAAGTAGTTAGGCAATGGGTTTATCTTGGTTGATGGTTTGGATTTCTTAGGATCTTTGAGTTCACCAAAATCAATGAGATCCTAAATGACCCTCCTGAGAGAGCGGTAGTCATCAATGTTATGGCCATGATGCTGGTGATAATGGTAGTAAGTTTTAGTATCCACCGAGGCTGGGGGTGGTGTTTAGAAGTTTGGTTCAAGTGGCTTGATGAGTTTGGCTTTGAAGAGATGCCTGAAAACCTTGGAAAGTGGCATTCCAAGATTTAAAAACCTTTAGGATGGAGTATTATTTTGGAGTATGGGGTTTGGTGTTTATAGGACATTGATATAGTAGGGTTTTTGCTATGTTTGAGTGTATGCGGTGGTTTTAAGTTTAAGGAAGGAAGACTCATTTTTCTTACCCTCGATCTGCTATATCCGCTGGCCAACAGAGTAGATGTCCTCAAAGGTGTGGAATGTTTGATACTTCAGCTTATCCTGGTATAGTGGCAATGACCCCATAATAAGCTTGTTGATCATATTTGATTCAGATGGCTTCTTTCTGACTAGTGCAGCTTTGTCCATCCATTGATTAAAGTAATCCATGAAGGGTTCATTAGTTTTTTGCTTAACCATTTCAAGATCCATTAAAGTGATATCAAATCAGGATTTAAACCCATATTATTTATAGAAAGTAGTACAAAGAGGCTTCTACTTAGTCGTGGTTGCCTTATTAAGACTATGATACCAGGCTAGTGCTGGTCCTTCTAGTGAAATGAAGAAGAGTTGGATTATTTGATCATCCAACAAGTCTATAGTGCTCATCATCATGGTGTAAGTCTTAAGATGATTTTTTGGATCCCCAACCCTACTGTACTTGGGAAAATCTGGGAGTTTGAACTTAGCAGGTAGCCCTTTAATAGCCCAGATAGAGAACTCGTCAAAGTCGAGATCAGACACTATGCCCTTGGCCTTCATGATAGACTACAGCTATTCTATCTTCTGCTCTAAAATAGAGATCTTAGACTTACGAACATCATGCATATGGAGTGAGACATCGTCATCAGCCTCAACATCATACAGGTTGATGCCTTTCCCCTTTTCCTTCATAAGAGCTGGTAGGGTGATGAAATCTCTAGGGCTAAGAGCCTCCTGGATTTGCTATTATAATAGAGTCTTCAATTCATTATTCAAGAGTTTGGTCATTGACTGATCAATGAGCTTCTAAACTACAGCAAGTGAAGCATCATCCAATACCATGGAAGGATCATATGATGCCGATACCATATTCCTAGTTAGCTATGAGTCTGGCATGATCTGTATATGATAAAGAGAGTCAGCGTGGATGCATGAGTATGCATATGAGATTGCATGTGGTGCATGTGATACGACATATAAAATGTATGCATGACTTATGCTAGGAAACATTTGACATTATGGTTGTGAAATAAATTTGATTAGCATGCTATGCATTGACATGTACATGATGCAATATGTAGGATGTATGTGTGACCTATACTAGGAAACATCCAGCATTTATGGATACAAAATGAAATTTGTTAGAGAAAATTGCATGAATATGCATGTATGCATGTTAGATAAAAAAAATATGAAAATGGTTAGTGAACATGTAGCACATAGCAGTACTCCCTGCCACCCTTATACCTCCATGAAAATTGGTCAGTTCAATATCTCCTAAGTGGGATATTAGCCCGGAGTTACACTAGGAACTCAAGGTGCAATTCTCTCAATAGGGCAAGCAAAAAGGGTGATCGTTGCTTGATCATATAAGGGATTATGGTGAAAACCTAATAGCATTTCAACATGGTTATATTGCTATGATAAGAGAATGCCAATGGAATAGGCATGAGGTTATGCAATTGTACGGAATCATTAAAGGATTCTGACCCTTAGAAGAGCAGTACAGGCATGATCATATTGTTATGATAACAGTATATCTATAGAATAGACATAAGGTATGCAACCATATAGAATCATGAAAGGATTATGACCCTTAGTAGAGTAATACAGACATGATCATATTGTTATGATAAGAGTATGTCTATGGAATAAACATAAGCTATGCAACCATACAAAATCATGAAAGGATTCTAACCCTTAGTAAAGTAATACAAAGGAGGAAAGATAGGCTGGGTTTAGGCAAATACACTGATATGATAGGACATAGATCTACATAGTATGCAATGAGCGGTTCTAGTTTGGAATGTTACTAGGTTAACTACATAGGCTTTAGTCCAATAAGAACAGGCTAAGGTCCCTTGCCATGTTATCCATAACCTATCCAACCAAATGGAATCATCGATATAGGACTATACCTTGCATCTATCCATCATGAATCATCGATGGTCGTCAGTACGAGGCAGCGAGTGGTGAAGGTAAATTCACTTTTCCAAGGAGTCGCATGGATTTTAAGGTGCTTATTCACCCACAATCACCGACTTGACACAAGATAAGGGTGGTGTGTGCAGACTCAATACTGTGTTGTGATGCATACAATTTATCCAATTATGATGGGAAAATTGATATGGAAACTCTTAGATGCTACCACTCTTTCATCATGTATCCCCAATGGAGTTTCCGTTATGAGCAGAACAGTTTCTGCCATCACCCAGAGTAAGGCATACAAAGCTTACGGACTGAGGATGCACTTGGAATAAAAGCACAAAATTCCTGAGGGGTTACCTTGAGGAATGATATGGACTCAAAAGAGTCACAATGGAGTTGCCATCGAATAGTTTTGGATTAGTTCAACCAACCCATAGCATGAGTGCTAATTAAACCCTTCAGAGCTGGGTTTGAGTGGCAAAGATCTATTTCTATGAGTTTCCAAGATTGATTTTACCAGTATAGTTGGAATTAATTACCCTAAGCAAGCAAGCACATAAAAGTAAGTACACAGCATGGCATGTTATTTGGCATATAATGCTATATGACATTTGAATGGCATATAATGCTATATGACATTTGGATGGCATGGTATATGCATGACATGTGACATGATGACATAGTATAATGACATGGCATATGTATGATATGTAGAATGATGACATAATGAAAATGACATGGCATATGCATGACATGGTATAGTGATGATGTAATAAAAATTACATGGCATATGCATGACATGATATAGTGATGTGTGTGTGAATTGACATTTGACATAGCAGATGATATGGCATGTGATGTAGCAAGTGACATGGCATGTGACGTGGCATGTGGCATATGATATGGCATGATGACATGGCATAATGGCATGTGATATGGCATGGCATATGATATATAACATAGCAAGTTAGCATGGTATATTGGCATATAACATGGTAAATAGCACATATGTCATGGTATATTGGCATATAACATGGAAAATAACACGTATGGCATGGTAAATTAGCGTATTTGTATCATATTAGCATAAGAGATAATATATGTGATGGCATGGCATAGAAGTGTGTAATGTGGCATGTGACATGATATAGCATATGTATTTTACCAAATATAATAAAACATCCATGAAATAAAATTCTCAAAAGACAGGTGAAAGGGATTGAGGAATTAGGGGAATACATAAGGGAATTTAAAGCTAAATTACACCAAATGGGGGATAATGTTATCCTATTACATAAAATGTTGGTTGATATAAAAATCTGAGACATTAAGTAGTAAATAAATGCAAATAAACAAATAAACTCATTAGTAGCAAATAAAATTTAGGACTTATTTGACTAATTCTATACCGTATGAAAGCACGAATCAAGAGCCAAAGTCCAATTAATTGTATGGCAACAATCATGCAAATTAACACGAGTCAGATTATGAAAATTTAATAAATAAGTATAATTTTATGTAAAATTATTATGGATCGATCATAACATATCGAATAAGAGTTTCTAATATCACACAAATAGTAATTGGAGATAGTAACTCAACTAATTAAAGCCAATCCTATTGAAAATCATAAATACATGAGTTAAATAAGCATTTAATCAATAAAAAATAATTTTAAGGCTAAAATTAATTAAATGTGATTAATTTTTGATGAATCCAATTCATTAGAGCTACTATTAAGCATCAAATATCACTGGAATTATCAAATCGGGGTTGAAATTGAGTGAAAAATGCAATTTTTTAGCAAAAATATAGGCTATATGCGCAGCATATAACTTACATGCTGTGGACATAGTGCTATGTGCTACACATGTAGTAGAAAAATTTCGTGCAAAAGTCAAGTTGTTTTTGCAAAAACACGATCCATAAGTAAATCCAAGCAACTTTAATGAAGGTACTATATCATTTTGAGCATGAATATGTATTCAAATCACAAGCAAATGAATTAAATGGGCATTTAATTTGAATAATTAATTTTAAAGCCAAAATTAATCAGATTTGGACAATATTTGATAGATCTAGAACACTTAAAGCATGGGTAAGCCTTTAATGTCACTAGATTCATCAAATCGAGTGAAGAAACGAGCAAAAATGGAAGAAAAATATGATTTTCTAGAAAATCTAGGAACTATGTGTGTAGCATGTCACATTATATGCACAACATATCACACTATATGCGCAACATATAGGCTATGTACTATGCACATAGCACTATATGTGGTGCATATAATGTGTAAAAATAGAAGAAAATCGAGTGTTTAGGCAAAACGTGAGATCTGGGCTAGATCTAGGCAAATCCAAAGCAAAAACAAGTATTTTTGATTACCAATATGCATTAACAACCAAAAAACAAGCAAGATTGAGGCCAATCATCAAGAAATCACCCAAAAATCATAGATCTATAGCAAAAACCATGAGAAAATGAAGAGAAAATGGCTTTTCAACTCACCATAGTAGGTTCTTCTTGTAGATCTTGATTCCAAACGTGTTTAGGGACCTAACTAGTGTTAGTTAGTCTCTAAAATTCTAATCCAATTCATTAATTAAGGGTTTAATTAATGTGAGAGTGAATTTTTGCAGAGTTTAGGTATTTTTAGCTAATTTCTGGACCATTTTCCATGAACCCAAGTGTTATATTTATAGTAAGAGGTGTTAGGGTTTAGGAAATCACATTAGCAATGTGGGATTTTGAAAATTTTTAAGCTATGTGCTAAGCATGTCCATCTATGTGTGCAGCACATAGGCTATATACTGCACATGTAGTGCTACATGCTGTGCATATAGCATTTTGGCCCTATATGCATTGCCATATACTAGCAAAATGTAACATGCACCGCATGTCCAATAATGATCATTTAGCATTCTAAGACATTGTGTGATATGACACATGTTAGATTTGGCCTGAAAAAGGTCACTAACCAAATGTTTTTTTTTTCACTACATGTGCAACATGAATGCTACATGCCGAGCATGTAGTGCTACATGTTGCGCATGTAGCATTTTGCATGCTATACGCTCTGCCTTATACGAGCAAAATGTAACATATGCTATATGTCTAATAAGCATCATTTGGAATTTTAAGATGTTGTGCTATATGGAGCATGTTACATTTAGCTCGGAAAGTAAGCCCCACTAAACGTCTATTTTTGCTATGTGCGCAGCATGTAGTGCTACATGTTGCACATATAGCATTTTGCATGCTATGCGCTCTACCTTCCTCAAGTGAGATACAACATGTTCTGCATGTCCAAAACACTTAGAGGAGGTTCAAAAGCATGTGTACAAACTAGGGTCAACATTGGGGACCTGTACCGAGCCGAATCAATTAAAACCCAAAACTGTAGCGTGCTGGTGAAAGGTCAATGTCAACACCACTATTCTAGGAGTTAAACAACTCTTAAATGCATGAAGTATATATCCTCTTGTGTTAAAAGTTTATTTAAAAGATACATTTGATATATGCAGTACTAATACATTTTGAGCCATTAAAAAAGGAACTTGATATTTTGATGTATTAACTTTTCACCAATTTAATATATCAAAAGAATTACCATCTCCCTTATAATCCTTGTACAAATACTTCTCAAGTTCATTTTTTTTGATTCTCCACTACTTAAAATCACCTTTTACTTCTTGAACAAAGAACTCAAAAAAGCAAAAGGATTTACTATCAATATCAACTTGACTCAAATATGGAGAGGACTCACATTGTGATTAAGGAAGTTATGCTTAAGATGAGCTATAGGAATCAAACAAAGAATCCAAGACACATTTCACCTTTGCCTTTAAATTATTTACCATTTAATCATCATATATTTGATCAATGATCCAATTTACATATTATAGCTTATATCTAGAATTAAGAACAATAGCAATAAAAAGCATCACGTTAACATTCTTAATATTTCCTTAATACTTTCATGTTTCATTTTCATCTTAGAAGCCATTGATTTCAAAACTTGAGATCATTATTATCATACCTTTCTTTAATTAAAAGACCAAGGTCATAAATTTACTTTATATACTCATGGCCAGTGACAAGAAGAGAGCCAAACAAACCTAAAGTTATATCATAAAAAACTTCAAGGAATGATAATAAATATTTTACATGATCCTAATCACTTTCAATAGGCAATCCTGTCTTTATAATAAGTTCATTTACATATTTACTATCAACACACTCTATAAATTCAAAGGCTTTTCAAATTTCAATACTGCTTCTAACATTAAGAAAGTAGAATTTCTACTAGTTTTCACATCCAAATGCATAACCTTCTTGGATTCTATCAAAGATTACTTAACATGATTCTTGATTTTTTAAAATCTTATTAAGGAAGATTGTATATATTTAACTACAGCTTGAATTCTTAATATAGAATCATATATATTTTTTAATCCATCTTTAAAAACAAGTTTAAAATATGAACTGCACATCACATGTGTGAGTATTTGCCTCGTAACACACTACCTTCCAACTATTAAGCCTTGTTTTTAAGTACTGAATACCTAAATCATTTAAGGAAGCATTATCAATAGTTATGGTAAAAATTTTATCCAACCCCTAATCAATCAAATGTTGGAGAAAAACATGATTAAAAGGCAGTAGAAACATTTGAAATTTTTTGTAAAACACATTTTTCATATATTTATGCAATCATCACTCATCAAAACATACTAAAGAGGATATGGTATAAGATAACTTATATGAATGTCGATCTCCTTCAATCTTGTTCGTCAGAAAAGTTATAGCAAACTTTTCTAATGCTTAACATAGAAGATCTTCAAACTATCCATACAAGTAGAGAATCAGATTAGTAATCAAAATTACAAAATCATTTTAGAGACTAGTAGAAACAAAAATAAAAGAGAAAAGAGATTCTTGAATCAAATCTAATGAGCTTTCTCTTAAAGGATTGAATTTTATAGCTTGTTGTTGATTTGGATTTCTTGTTTTTTTTTTCTAAAAGAATGTGAGGAAGAAGAAACAGGCAGAAAGATATGTTTCTGTAAACCTAAAATTACATTTTTATTAACCTAGTAGGGCTTAGGTAGCACTAGGGCTAACTGGACAGCTTATGTGTCATGACATATAAGCTGACTTAATCTAGTCAGCATATGATGTGTCTAACACATCCTAAAACCCAAATTAGGCATATGACAATCACATATCCATTCTCCTTTAGTCAAGTCACGCATGTGCAAGTCATGTGACATATGTACATGCATAATCACGTGCATGGCATGTGCACTACACATGTAAACTTATATCATGCATATCTGGAGTTCCACTTTTTTCATGCTCTATCTAATAAATATGAAAAATTCAAGCTAAATCATAACCTTGAAACAATATCTCTTATTGAGTCCACATTAATTCTCTTTATTTTTAATTCCTTAACTTTTATGTGTGACCTTTTGGGTTCTTAACATGTTAGCAACTTATTATAATATTATTAAATCTCATTCAATAAAATTATATGTAAGTTATGAGTAGTGTCTAATCATACATCATAACTACCTAAATGTCAAGAGGTTATTAGTTTGATTACAACCCTTCCATATTAGATATTGTTGCAATGAACTCCTTTCACCATCCATTATCTTACTTACGTTTGAGTATGGATTAATTTCAATTCAATACATGATCAAGCATGTTGGATCATGCCTTAAACTTGATGTTTCATGTACATAATCTTTATTCACAAAATGCCCCTATGAACTTGTTCACTTCTAGGCATTCCATTATGGCTAGATATTTTAGAATGAAAGATTACTACATGCATCATAGAGATAAAACCCTTACATTTAATCTAAGGTGATAAATCCTTTATTGATATACAAATATCTTAAACTACTTCGTACTCTACCTAACCTCCCAACTATAAAAGCCTCCTATAGAGGAATAAAGCACAAGAGTCAAAGTATAATAATCCATAGTTAAGATAACCTTGATATCTCAAGTCTAAGGATACTTGCACTATTGATATAAGTGAGATATGTATTTCATAGATATAGATTAATAATCCATATGAAATCTCATTAACAAGGCCTCCAATGAACCGGTACTGTACTGTTCATTCACATGTATGCTTTAGACAACGCATGTTATAGTGAATGAGAATCACCCCTTAACGAAAGTATAACATGTGCTGATCTCTCTGCATTAATAATGTCCAATTTTATTAATACTATGATTAGGGAAATTTAGATATTAAACATTTGCATACAATAATAATTTCATATCATAAACTCTTTATGAATTTCCCTTGTATTGGTCCAATACCTTGGACTTCATGGTTTAGTTTAATACTCTAAATAAAACAAGTATATAAAATATTGCACTTAAATAATGAATAATGCCTTTTATTGATTAAATATTCAATTACACATAAAACATGATGCTCTAGAGCATACACTAACATCAAATATCTCAATTGACTTACCCATTGTTTCCTTAGAATGAGTAGAAAGAGGATGTATATATAACTCAAATTCTAAATAGATGTCCATGCATTAATAGTAAGACTAATTCTTGAAGGTAATCTTTTAAAGAAACCTTTTAATTTTTCTCTCTTTCATGTAAAAATTGTAGTAATCTCTAACCATAGTTTGATAATAAGGTGGTACAAATCATGGTTGCATCATGCAATAAAAATTAGAAAAGCCTCGATGCTTCACATGTCTAAATGATAATTCATCAATAATAATCATCTTAATAAGATGCTTCCTACACACTTCTTGATTAAACTTCCAAAATAAAAGTGAAAAACTAATCTCCTCCAATACTTCTTGTTAAGGTTTAAAAGATAATTATTTTTAACCTTTTTATGCATTATGCAGTATAGTTTACACCTAGATAAATGATTACTTAAATAACTTTTACCATTAGTAGATAGACATGAAAGAGATTTAGAACAATATTTGCATTTAGCTCTCTTATCTTGAAGATTATTTGCATCATTTGGTTTAAAGTGTTCCTAAACCCATGATTTCTTTCTTTCTTTTATCATTAACCTTAGAAGATGGCTTTTTGGTAGGTCATATTATTGAGTTATTCTCTCTATTAAGGGGAAGATCACTTGGAGTTGGAGTATCTTTATCACTTTGAGGATGACTTGAGCTATTGATAATAGATGTAGAGTTATCTCCCATACTTGACATTTGAATATTCAAATTAATAAGAAAATGGTAAATATACGTTCTTATCATGTATGAAAACATAAGTACAAATATTAGTATGTCATGTCTTTCAGCTGCGTAACATGCTCCCATAAAATGATTATTAACTTCTTAACCGAGGAAGTCAATAATTATCCTACAAAAGATTCCATATATTCCACAAATTATTTATTTATTTATTTATTATTTATAAATATAAATTGCATGCAAACTCATATTAATTCAATACATTTATTATTCCCAGGTTTTAACATAATAAGTCATCACCTCATCAGAGTTATAACATACATGCATTAATAGTTTACATATTTTTAGGTTTGTCAAACTTACTTTATTTACTGCTAGAGTATTTTATTTATGTAGTTGTATGATAATTTATATAGATAAAAGCCTGATAATTTATATAAATAGAAGCCTGAAGGAACTCAACCCATTTACCAATATTCTATTGATATGTCTAGCTGCTTCACTGACGTTCTTGTTCTGCGGCTTTACTTGGTCCTGCATTTATCAGTTGACAAACGCTGAGTATAAAACTCAGTAGTGCTTGTGTAACAAATATTGAAATATCACAATAATCAATAAATTCCAAAACATTATTAAATATAGCAAACATGATTCCATCTTATCATCTATTGTATGCCATTTATATATGTCATTTTCATCATGTTTCATATCATCATCATTATTTCATTTATCATAATAATTTATCAATATACATGAATGATATGATATATGTCTTGTTTGTAATCAATATCATGGTATGCTTATAATTATATAACTTCATACCTTTTAATATATCATCATCAT
>CANYBF011545468.1:0-14508 GCA_948192965.1 Dalechampia spathulata | reverse complement strand
CCACGCATACGGTATGTCATTCACTTCACATGCTATACATATAGTAATTCATCCATTTCATATGCCATGCATATGGTATGCCATACAATGCCATGTTATAATTTAACATTTTACATGTCATGCCACATGACACAAGCACATTCTACTACACATGTCATGCATATGCCATGTCACGCATCACTTCACATGTCATGCATTTGGTATGTCATACATCACACATGTCATGCATATGCCATGTATTACACCATCACACATATCATGCATATGATACGTCATATATCATCCACATGCCATGCATAAGGTACGTCATTCACTACGCCATGACATCCATCACCTCACATATCATGCATATGATATGTTATTCATGCATACGCATCGCATACGCTGTACGCTTAAACGCTAAAATGAATCTAAAACGTTGACGCATAACGTAATACGCTACTTGCCATAATATGTGCTCACATATTAAGATTGCCATATCATGCATATGATATGTCATACACGCTCACATGTCATGCATATGCCATGTTATTTTTATAGCTATATCACATGACATGCATATGCCATGCCATATAAATGCCATATAGCTTTATATGTCATTCTACATGCAACCTTGCAACGATAATTCACATGACGCGCTGTATGTTTATAATTACGCTTGCATGCTTGCCTGCTTAGGACAATTAATTCCAACTAAAATGGTAAAATCAATTTTGGAAACTCATAGAGTAGATCTCCACCACCCGAACCCAATCTCTGAAGGGTTTAACTAGCACTAATGCTATGTGTCGATTGGACCAATCCGAAACCATCCGGTGGCGACTCTTTGTGACTCTTTTGAGTCCGTCTCATTCCCTAATGGAACCCCTTAGGAAGACTATACTTTTGCTCCAAGTGAGGTCCCCGGTCTGTGACTTTCGCAAGCCTTGCTCTTGGCCCCGGCAGAAACCGGCGCTCACACCTTCGTTCCATTGCTCTTTTTGCCTCCTTTTTGTATCTTTTGTACCCTATGTAATCTAATTACAAATTTCAATAGTAAAACCACAAGTTACATTTAGGGGGAGTAGATAAGAAAAAAAAGTACAAAAAGATTTTAAGGAAAGGCAGGACTTGCAAAGCCTATTTACATAAATTTATAAAATAATGCATATGCTTAATCATATTTGGCTTAGTCCATAATCACCATCATGCTAATTATCCATCCATCCATAAAATAGAATAAATAATCTTCTCATAATGTCATTTCAATTTTTCAAATTTTAAAATTCAAACAAGTTTTGCCTTTTAAAATGGTTATTGGGCTTGCATTTAAAAAATATGGTTTATATATGTTGAATTCTATTTGAATAAATTATTTATTAAAATAAATAATCATCCAACAGTAATATACTAATTATTTAATCATATTTTAAATATTAATATATCACTTAGAAAACAAAACAAAAATAAAAACCATTAAGAATTCTTATCATGCTCAAATTGCTCCTTTTAAGAGTTTTAATTCAAATAAAATACTTATTAATCTCCAAAATTAATAAAATTTTATTTTTAAAACGTTTAATAAGTCTAAAAAATTAAAATAAATGATTTAATAAAAAAAAATGAGCAATTAATATTGGAAAAATAGAATACACTAAATTTGGATTTTCTATGCATGCATAAACATGATTCTCACAAAAGCACATCCAAATTGAATCAAAATTCTTTAAAAATGCTCTATAATCATGTTAACACAATAAATAATTGATTATTTATATGTTCAAAAATTAAACATGCAATAATCAAGCAAGAACATTAAGAATAGCATAAAAAATCCATTCAAGATTTCCATGGGAGCCTGCGCAACATATGAATTTTTATCTCATAAAATTTCCACATATGTATACAATTTCTTTTAATATAATCCAATTTAATTCAATGAATAATAAGTGGTTAAAATTTAAAATTAAAATTCAAACCATAACCCACTTAAATCTTAAAAAACGACAAGTTACAATAAAGGAAAAAATCAAAATTTTATATGTTCTATGCATAGATTGTAAACCAAATCTCTCTGATACCACTGCTGGTTTATGAAAATGTGATTAACAATGGAAGATATAATTTAAAACTTTTAAAATTCATGTTTTACAATAGATCTTGCAATTCTATACATAGAAAACATCACATACAGAGAAGATTATATAGATATAATGAGATTGAAAAACTTACTTTTAATCCGATCTCCTTCTTTCTTTTGCCTTCTGAAAAGTTGTAGCAAAATTTTCAGTCCCCAAGGATAGAGGATCTCTAAACTATCTACATAAGTTAATAAAATGATCAGTAATCAAATTACTAGTTTTGTTTAGAGACTAGTAAAACAAAATGTAAAGAGAATGGATAAAGAATGGTGATCGAATTCAACTTTTCTCCTTGATGTTCTATCAAAACCAAATTATTTTCCTTACTCTTGAGGTTCAAAATTCTAGAAAGTAGAAGAAGGAAGTAGTCAGCCAAAATTTTACTTCTGTCTTTCTTTTGTTTTCACCAAAACATCATATGTAACCCTAATTAGGTTTAAGGTTATAATAAGTCAAGTCATATGCATGTCACATGCTTTTGGCATGTGACTTGCATGTGACTGACTTAAATTTCCTTCCAAAAGCACATGCCAATTAAGTGCACATCTACTTAATTCATCATACATGAATAAGTCATGTGGCAATCACATTTTGACTATTAAGTCAATCAATTCTGTCAAAATCTCGTATACACCATGCACGTAGAACATGTCATCTTAAATCACTTGTATCTTGAGTTTTACTCATCAAATTTTAGTGATCTTGGTATCAAATCGAAGCTCTTTTCATGCTATTTGCTAATGAACATGAAAAATCCTAGTTATCTAATTACCATAAAACATTATTTCATGAATATCCATTTATGATTATCATTTCCTTACTTTTAGTGTGCGACCTTTTGGGTTATTGACATGTTGGCAACATATGAATATATTATTAAACTTCATTTAATAACATCATATGTAAATCATGAGTAGTTTCTAGTTACATGTCATAATTACCCAAATTCCAAGAGGTCATTAGTTTGACTATAACCCTTCTACATCAGATTCCATGCAATAAAATCCTTTCACCATCCTTTATCTCATTTAGGTTTGAGTATGGATTAATATCAACTCAATGCATGATCAAGTGTGTTAGATCATGCCCTAAATGTGATGTTTCATGTACCATAATTTTTATCCTAAAATGCCCTTATGAAACTCATTCATTAATAAGCATTCTACTTTGGCCAGAGATTCCTAAATAAAGAATATTACATGAATCAATGAGATAAACCCCTACAGTTGATCTAGAGTGGTGAATCCTTTATTGATAAACAAATACCTTTAAGTACTTCACACTATATCCAACCTCCAAGTTATGAACGCCTCCTATGGAGGAATAAAAGATAGGAGTCAAAACATAGTGATCCATAACTAAGATAATCTTGTTATCTCAAGTTTTAAGGATACTTGCACTACTGATATGAGTGAGATATACTTCATAGACATAAATTAATCATCCATATGAAATCTCACTAGCAAGGCCTCCAATGAGACAACCTCCCACTACTTATCCACCTGTTCATTTTAGATAACTCTTGTCATGATGAATGAGAATCATCCCTATAAGAAGTGTAACATGTGTTGATCTTAACCACATCAATAATATCCATTCTTATTAATACATTGATTAGGGATAATTTAAATATTGAACATTTGCATATAATAAGAATCTCATTTCATAAACTTCTTTCTGAATTCCTTTGTACTATTCTAATATCTTGGAATTCATTATTTAGTTAATAACTTTTTGAGTAAATTGAATAATGAATGATGCCTTTTATTGATAAATGGTTCAATATCAAATTACAATGAAACATGATGCTTTAGAGTATACACTAAAATGAAAGGCATCACTAAAAATTCATAATGACCATACCTGGTTTGAAAATCAGTCTTTGGAATGCTATTCTCTTTTACCCATAACTGATGATGGCCTGATCTCAAATAAATCTTTGAAAATACTATTACACCTTTCAATTGATCAAATAAATCATCAATGCAAAGTAATGGATATCTGTTCTTAATGATTACCTTATTTAGCTATCGATAATCACTACACAATCTCATCGAGCCATCCTTCTTTTTCATAAACAAAATTGGTGCACCCTACAATAAAAATATTGGGTCTGATGAATCCCTTATCAAGTAACTCTTGCAATTATATACTATAGGTATATCTGACAACTGAACTCCCTTTTGTTTAGTATCAACCACATGAGCTAATATGGCTTTATAGCCTTGCTGTAATAATTTCTGAACAAAAGTAGCTGAAATTAACTTAGAAGTAATCATCGATACACAACCCTATATTTGTATAGTAGTGCCCCTTGAGCTTCTAAATGTAACCGTCTTTTGAGTGCAATCCATTAAGGCTTGATATCTTGATAACCAATCTATCCTCAAAATAAGATCGTAATTCCGGAAAGGTAATTCTACTAAGTCAGATAGGAAATGTATATCTTGAATGACTAGAGGGCACTATTGATATATCCTATTAATAGTCACATCTTTACCTAAAGGACTCAAAACTACAATATCATATCCTAACCCCTCACATGATATATCAAATAGTCATGCAAACTCAGTGCTCATGTATGAATGTGATGATCCTGGGTCAAATAGTACCAATGCATCATGATTATAAATGAAGAACTTACCAACAACAACATCAGTAGCTTGTACATCTTCTCTCTGCCTAATTGCATATACCCTAAAAGGAGTCCCAGCAGCCTGATTAACTAATCCTTGGCTATAACCATAGCCACGGTTATTACAACCCTGGCCTTAGCTTCTTCCTCGATCACTACCCTAAAAAGCACTAGAAGCCACTCTACAGGTAAGGTTCTGCTGATACACTTTACTCTTGATAACTGTATGAACTGGCATGTTATGTTACAAAGCTTGGGTTAATCTAATACGAAATGTCTGGCTTAACCATATCTAAAACATAATCTTATGCCAACTCTGCAATCACCAAAATTAGTATGCCCACATGTACGACATGGAGGTGGACCAATCGTCGAGCTACTAGAGCTCATAGGTCTCCCACTTTGGGTTGGGTAAGGTAATGATGATCTAGCCCCTGAAGATTAGGTCATAAAAGAACCTCTGAATCTGCCTCTCTTTAGATTACTAGTAGAAGAACTAGCTCCCTTAGAAAATTTTTGGAGTTTTCCAGCCTTCATACTTTCTTCTCCATCATAGTGCACTCTTGATTAAGCGCATTAGCCATAAGAGCTAAAAGATCTTCATAGTTAAACCCTTATACAAAAACTTGGATCCATGGTATTAACGTCTATTCAAAATGCTTAAATCTATCTTGGCTCATGGTAAGGATACTGGTAGCATAATAGGCCAGTATCGTGAACTCGTGCTCATATTCAACCATTATCATATTGCCCTATAGAAGGCTAAGGAATTCATGTAGCTTTTGATTTGTATAAGCCAAGGGTACATATTTCTATCTGAATTCCCTCTAGAAATCATCCCATGTTAGCACCGATGGTTCAACCATACTATATGGAATGGTTTTCTACCATTCATAAGCATCATCTTGAAGCAATGATATAACATACTTAAACTTTACTAAATTAGGGCAATCGAGCCATCATAGAATCCTACTGGTTCTTTCTAACCACATCTCAGCCATATAAGGATCAGTAGTTCCCGAGAAGTCTGTGGCCCCATACACCATTAACTTCTTAAAGTCTTTCTTATGTTCTTTAACCTTGAACAGTGGTAATGGAGCTGAAGGTGTTGGAGGAATCTACCCCTGTAATGATCTTAAAAACTGTGCAAACTGTGTTACCACTAGGTCAACTGTAGAGGCCACTAGTTGTTCTGTAGGAAATACCCATTTTACCTGATCACCTTGTCTGGCAGGTTCTTGTCTAACCTTAGCCCTATCACTGGCCTCTGAAGTACCCTCTTACAGGTTAAAGTTACCCCTACCTTCTTCACCCACAATCTTGGCCCTATTTCTCATGATTATCTAGTTTATAATACATAAATACATGGGCCATAATAGTTAGTAATAGAAGGACTAACAATACTCTTATTATATAGCACATTATTCACTTGCAGTAGTCATACTATACAAAAATCATAAATCAAACAAACCATAGCTCTGATACCACTAAAACATGTCACACCTATACATGGCGTAACATGCTCTTGTAGCATAATTAATAACCTCCTATGAAAGGAAATCATTAATTACATTACAAGGGATGCATAAAAATTTTCATGATATGACATTTATTTTATCATCGTTACGTGTGTACCTGAGTATCTTAGCCATTTATATGCATGGGTCATATCATTTATATATGATATCATATTATCATTCATATGTATGTACATTATCATATATTATCATTATATTTATATCAAGGAGTCATGGTATTGACACATTCATTTGCATGTTAGAATATAACATACAAATACTACTGCCAGTATGTGTAATGTTTAAGCTACATAACCAAAAGATATTTAAGAGTACGTTAACAAAATATCCAAGCTACTGTAGAAGTAAGTTTCTACCGAATCTTATTCCTTGCTCAGTGGTGATCACCTAACCTTGTCCCTCGCCCAATAGACTAGTACATGCATTCATCAAATGATAAATGTTGAGTATATAACTCAATGGTGCTATAAAATATGCAAAAGGGACTATTTAAATCAATAAGAGTAAACAATAAAAACTTAGGAAAAATCATCCATATATATATATATAGTGTATAGAGGTTATATTGTATTATTAAACATCATGTCTTATCATTAAGAAGCATTTAAAACTGGTAGCGTATAAGTAAATACCATGAAAGATTTTTCGTAACATTTCCTATATTAGATGTAGTATAGAAACATCATAAATTACATGTATGTAGAATTTATATATGTACCTTTACTATACTTTCATCATCATCCATCCCTATATCATGATTGAATGTGAATGATGAAATAACTTTGAGAATGCAATCATGTTTTATACTCTCCCTCTGACATTATTAGTACGTATAAGTAATTGTACATAATTCGTACTGGGTCTTATATTATACTGGTATCAATCCTCTTAAGGACCCGATTCCTTTAGGAACCAAACATTATCGTATGGCTTTTTAAGCCCAGCTTCTAGCCCATCATAACATAGTACAACTCAAAGAGTCTTGCCTCTAGCCCAATAGTATATCACATATGATCTAGTACATGTAATATAGCATATAGCCTGGCTTTTATCCTATTAGTATCATTATCATATCATTTCCACCTTATATCATCACCATGAGATGCCATGAGTATGCTTGATGCATTGTATGATGTATATTGTATATTGTCATTATCCATCCATACACTTTCTATGTGTATCATAAGTAATTCAATGTGAAAATATCATTCAATACCATGAGATAAGTCAAGAGAGGCAAAGCACAAACTTGTCACCAAGTTACCCTTATAGAGTAATGGAGTGAAAGTATTTGCCTCATTGTCTAGACTTGTAACATTTCCATTCCAAGTCTATTTAGTATGACCATTCATATTTCTAATCATTTATCATTCAAAGATATTCATATTTAATCATATATATAACATCATTCAACTTTCATCCATAATGAATATTGAAGCATCATTCCATTTCATAGCATCCCTTATCTTACATTCAAGGCATAGTTACACATACAAATCATATATATATGTATTGACATATAAATAACATATTTGGTATGTATTCATATGGTAAATTACTATTTATATGGTTATTTTCATTTTGAATGTACCTAGAGTTTGTATGTTATTTTGATATGAAATGGAATGTGTTAATATCTTATAAATACACTATAGTATAAACCTCTTTAATGTCTCTTAATAGGTGTATAAGATCATGCATTTAAGAATTTAAACAAGTTTATATGATAGATCACTTAGGTGCTTAAGTATGTATGCATTTTTAAGTTGGAGCATATTCTACCTTTTAAGAACAGTTCTCACTATACAAGCCCTTAAACTAAGTAAAGGACCTCTAAATTAAGTGATTATTAAACCATAAAAAACTAGACTCAAAGAGATTTCTAATGATATATTATACATAAATTTTTGACTCCATTAAAGGAGTCAAAATGAAAAAGGATGAATGCATTAGAGGTCTGCCTAATGTTATCCAAATTTTGAGCATACTTGGAGTGTAAAAATAGCGTTAATTATTTGACCATGAAAATGGATTCAAAATTTTGCAAGATTAGTATCATTAGAAACTAGATTTAAAGATATTTATAATGATATATTATACATAAATTTGGACCCCATTAATGAGGTCAAAATGGAAAAGGCCTAATGCCTTAGTAGTTTGCCTAATGTTATCTGAATTTTATGCATACTTGGAGCATAAAAATGACATGAATTATTTGACCATGAAAGTGGATTTAGAAGTTTACAGTATTAGCATCATTAGAAACTAGATTTAAAGAGCTTTATAATGGTATATTATAGGTCCTGTAACTCAAACGATAAGGTGGTCAAAAAACCATTACCGTAAACCCCTAACTCTTACCTTATGCAATTTAATTTCGACAACTTTTGTACATATCACTTGCAAGCCTTACTTACCGTACTTAATGACCTAAAAATCTTGGTAAATTATGTATATACATACCTAAACATGTTATTTACATTATCAAATCAAATTTCTAATGTTCATGCATTCAAATACCTCATTACGCAGCCTTAATCAAAAACACATGCATGCTGCCCCTTAGGTGATAAAATTTGCAAAGCTTTTGCAGTTGCATTCCTATCGCTTTAAAACTTTTTTTTTCTTCATTCTAACATTATAATTCATTATTTCCATACATAATTAGATGATTTAAGTGCATAAACTGAATTATGGTAGCCAATTTACTCAAGTTCAAAATTTAGGTAGCAAGCATTTTACCTTCCTTTTTCAACTTCTATTTCACTTTTCATGCATAATTTTTCATCTTCTTCATAAGTAATTGCATCAAACACTTTACATGCATTTATTAAAACATTATAAGGGTCATACACATATAGGTTATCTAGGGTTTTGATATTTGTACATTCCATAAATAAAACGTATCAAAATTACATCAAACATGCTAGATCAAATGTGTTCTTCAACATTCCATCATTAATTTCTACCTAATCCATGCATAATCTTCTTATACCTCACTAAAAAAAAGCACCCATCCCTCAAGAACATAAACTCCATAAATTTCTTAGAGGAAATAGAAACATATACAAGAAGAATCAATGAAAACTAAGCATAAAAACGTAAAATACATAAAAAATTACCTTTGATATGTATATGTTAAGATTTGAAATTGAAAAGAGGAGAGGAAAAGAAGAGAATATCGAATTGTTAGAGGAGAAATATAGGTTGCCAACTTTTACTTATGCAATTATCGTATTTTAATTAAATTATCAACTTAGTCAATGAGGAGTCCAATGAGAGCTTGACACTTGTTAAATTCCTATTGGTTCCTTCCTTTAATTATCTCTTTTCCATTTAATTAAATTTCATACATACATAACACATATCTGACATCATACATACATATTTCTAGTTTCCAAAAATACCCCTCTCTTAAGTGAAATTACCAAAATACCCCTTACTTTTAACTTAACTTATTTTTAATTCTAACTTTATTTTTACTTCCTAATATACATTCTAACCTCTACTTTCATATAGAATATCATGTTTAACATATCTAATCATCTCATTTCACTTATAAATTCCATACTAAGGCATCCTTAGGACCACTTTTCATAAGCATTCAAAATGCACCTCTTAAGGCATGAATACTCCATTCTCATCACTTTAACTATTCTTTTATCTCTTTTCAGTTTGAATTCTATATCTTACGAAATTCCATTCATTCATGTCATACTCATAACCATATATAGCATATCAAAGCAAATACTAATCATAGCCCAATCATACTTTTAATGCACCATTCATTCTCATGTATAAAATGTAAACTTGTAAAGATGCTAATAATGTAGATATGATATAAAATATATGAATATAAGTTAAAGTTAAAGTCAATATTGGAAACCATTATACATATATTTAATGTCCATGTTACTATGATGAATGGTAAGTGCATTCCTTATGTAATCATAATGGCAAAATGGATATAAAAGAAGAAGAAAATAAATTGGTTAAGTAAGTAACCATTGCTTGATAAATTTCAAAACATAATTGGTTCTTATTTAACATAAGTCAAAATTTAAGTCTTATATTACCTAAGGAGGAAGTAAGTTGGTTTCTTCATCCTAATAGCATTCTAGTTTTGAATTCTCCTCTTCTCCTTCTCTTTTGCATTCTAACTTAAAGAAAAAACACTCTTCCAAGGTAAAATCATGTGTAGGTTTCAATTTTTATGCTCTTTTAGTGTTCTATACACTCTATTCATGTTTTCTTCTTCTTCTTTATGCTTTCTTACATCTTAAATAAAGAAGTGAGTTGCTGTAGGGTTATATTGATTGTGTATGAATAGAATAATTGGATTGAGTGATGAAAGAATAAGGAAGTTAAGTTATTGAATTTGGTATTATCAATATCTATTTTGGTATATGAAAATTATGTTAAACCCTAACCTATATCACTTAGTTTATCCCTTTGGTTATTGTTTGACATGTGTGAATGATGTCTAAAGGTTTTTAAAGGGTTTGAAATGCTTAATGATTGATGGAAAGATGATTGAATGTGTTGGTAACTTGAAATCCAACTTACTGCCCAATTTAGGACTATTTGACCTTGCACTATTTTTAGGGGTAGAATAGTGTAGCCCTTGAGTTTATATGAAAACATGATTGAATGATATGAAGGTGAAGGTGAGTTATGGTATGAAAATGTTGAAATGGTTGATAGGAAGGTAGCAAGCATGCCATTTGGTTATATTGTGTGCATATTGCCTTAAAGTGTAGGTATGTGTATTGTATGTTGCTAAATTAGGACTAAGTTTGTGTGTAATGTGTATATGTATGTTTGAATTTGGTATGTCTTGATGTTAATGTGAGTTAAAGGAAAATGGTTAAGGTATTCATGAAGGCACTTATAAGGTAACTTGTGCACCTTAATGTGCAAGTTGTGTAACTTTATGTATTATGAGAGATGTTAATGTATGATTGTAGATCTCACTATATTGCATATGGATATAACTTGGGAAAACATGTCCATGCATTAAAAGTGACCATATGACTAAGTTATAATAGGAGAAAGAATGGTACAAGTTAATGGTATGCTAGGAATGTGCATTTTACTATAGCATATAAAAATTTATCATTTGTATGGGTTATTTGCATGCCAATTGCCATATGATACTCAAGATACACATGTACCCTATTTCATAAGAGGTAAAGAGGCAAAGCTATGTAAGTTCATGCATGTTGTAATGCAAGTTTCATGCAAGTATGCTATATAGTATGCAAAATAATGCACTTTGGTAGCTAGTTTTTGATATGCGACCTTTTTGAATTTAGAGGCCTTAATGGATGAAATAAATTTCATGCCAAAGCTTGAATGAAACCTTGATGAGTCTAGTTATTAATGGTATATTGTATTTTTTTATTCAAGGTAGCAAAGATAGCTTAAAAATTCATTTAATCTCAATACATGCAAAAGGGGTACTTTTTCTTAATTTTAGCAAGTTTGTGTTGTATGCAATAAATATGTAATTTTTGGTACTTTATTTATATGGTTTAATACCTTGAGATGTGCATGAGATAATGGACTAAAATTGAGTGTCATTCATGATTCATAGGATGGTCATTAAGGGTACATAGTGGCATATGCATATTAAGTGAAAAGGAGAATGAAACATGAAATGAAAATGACCATATGAATAGTAAAACATACCAAATGAATAGTGCATAATGAATAACAACATAACTAGCATGATTTGGTACCTTAATGAATGGGCATCTTAAGCTTGCAAATGTAATGCTATACACTCTTAAACCCTATGACTCCTTATTGTACATAAGAATATTCACTTGGAAGTATGAAATGAGTTTAATGCTATATGTTCACACATGATTATGATAAGTCTTATATATGCTTACATGTTGTAAATACTTAAGTTACATTCTAATATATGACTTATATATGCATTTGTACTTCAATGCAAAGATGTGAAATGGTATGAATATGGATAATGGCTAACTATACATGCAAATGGAAGTCAATGATATATAAATACATTTAATGGATGATATTATGATTCAAAGGCTTAAGTTGGCCAAAAGGCATGAATGATTCCTACTTGTAAGGTGTAAAATGTTATGAGATGATATTAAGCTTGTATACTCACTATGATTCAAAGTTAAATTCTGATTACATGTTACAAATGAATATGGATTCTTTAAGGTGATAAGTTAAGGATAATATGTGAATGGCTTTACTAATGAACTAGGAATGCTACAATTTCAGCTAATGAGACTCAAACTTCTCTGTAAGAGATCAATAAGGGCAAAGCGATAGCAATTTTATGCTATTTACTTTATGACCTTGCATTGGGTCTCAAAATAATGGTTTCTCATTTGCATGCTTATGAAAATCAATGCAATGAGTTTATATTATGAATGGTATCATATGATCATCATTGTATATGATCATTAAAGCATCAATTATGCATAATGTCATGAATCATTCATACATAAAGGCATATTGATGACATTTCATACAAAGGATATAAAGGGGAAAAGAAAGTGATATATAAAGCAATGTTCAATGAAAGTGTATTAGGTCATAGAGTTCTTATCATTTCCCTTGATGGAATCATACAATATAGGTTCCTGTCATAGAACCATAGAGAAATGTTATGTTCCTATGAGAACCAGGGTATTATATAGTACTGGTACATAGAGAAATGGACCTAGTACAGATTATGCATAATCATATAAAAATGATACAAAATGTTACAAGAAAATCAGATGGAGAGTAGAAAGCATGATTGCATTCTCACAAATATACATTATCATTCATATATCATGAAAATATCATGGATGAAACAATGAATGCATTACAATTGTGCTTATATAGAAAAGTATATAGAGCAATGATGTTTAAATACAGTATTTGATCTAGGAAATGTTATAGTGGATTCCTTATGGCATTTATTCCTATCTATACATAATATACTTTATGCATTGCTTATAACAAATAAAAAATGATGTAAAGCAACATGATGTGATATGATTATATTGCTTAATGATTATTCATCATGATTTGATGTTATTATGTTATTTATAACATACGATCAAGTTATTTACTCATTTTATAATGTCACTGAGTTTTATACTTAGCATTTATTGTTTGATGAATGCAAGACTAGCACGTTTAGGAGAGAGTTTAGGTTGATTGATCTACAATCATGGGAGCATGTAATTTTGAAGAATCTTATTATCGGTGCAGTTGTGCACAAATGTAACATACTCCAAGATGTGTTTGTATATATAGCTTGTTGTATTAACCCTTACTATAATAATACTTATGTTATGAACTTTTGTTGTGTGTAATATTCATGGTAGATGTTTAACGTATTCATAACATATTATGCATACATATTATTATGTATTGATATTACCCATGTTTACAAATATTACCAAATTACAAGTACATATTATTTGATATAGTAAAATAAATTTAAATAAAAAATATTATACAGATCCCTTATAGGATAATTAATGATTTCCTCGTATAAGAGACTATTAGTTATTCTACAAGAGCATGTTACACCAAGTTGAGGTATGACATTCTCAACTCTTGATGCTTATGTTATCTCATAACATAGTTCATAATCTCACCCACAAAACCATTTAACTTGAGTATGCCCAACAAGTGAATAATCTTTATTTAAATCTTACTCATTGTAAAAGTTTAGATATGCTCCATGTCAAGCATATTTATGTAGTCTCATCATTCATGGTAGGTATTGTGTACTTTAGAACACATGCATATTCTTGTCTAATTTTGCATGCATTAGCATGTTCATGAAAATTTATATAATTTAACGATTATAGATGTCACATCCACACACGTAGCATATTGCATTGCTTATATGTATGATGAATGTTAATTAATCTATGTGTATGATTGAGATTAAATATGGAATTACGGGATATGTGAATATGATATAGGAAGTAAATGATGTGTTGTTTGATATGTGTTATGATATCGATACGATAATAATTGATGAATTATCGAATAGTGGATAATGTGGTAATGAGATAGGTATAACGACAAGATTGATGTTGGTAAATTCATGGATATATATATAAATATATATATATATATATATATAAATATATATATATATATATATATTATATATGTATATATATATAAAATATATATAATATAAATATATATGATAGAAAAA
>CANYBF011545398.1:0-21477 GCA_948192965.1 Dalechampia spathulata | reverse complement strand
CCTCCTTGGATTAAGACTTCCATATCCTTGAAGGACTAGGATTAGAAACTAGTATAAATAGAAGCTTATGTAAACCTATTCATCACCTTTCAATTATCATTCAATACACAGAACCAATTTCAATTTTATTTATGCTTATGCATTTTATGTATTTAGTTAGGAAGTGAGGATTTGCTTTCTTCTAATTGCATTAAGAATTAAGGTTAACTTATCAATTTAATTGTGGCATTTTCTCTTCTTCCACTAAGCCTTATCATTTGCGTTTCCACACTTACTAGTTTGAGGGTTCAATAAGGCGAGGGTTTATTCTACCATTGGAGCTATATCTTAGGTACGTGTGGGTTTGTGGCATACTTGCCACTGGGTTCCACATCACTCATCATGTTATATTTAGAGTAATTGCAAAACAATTGAAGTTATCTTCAAAAATGTCTTGTTCTTGATTATTGTACTCGATGGAATGCTACACATTTCATGCTTTCTGCTGCTTTAGAGTTCAAAAATGTCTTTCCTCGATACCAACAAAGGGATCCAACTTATGTGGATTTGCCAAACGATGATGATTAGGAAAAGGTTACTAAAGTTTGTCATTTTCTTGAAGAATTTCATGAAGTTACAAAAATCATTTCAGGTAATAGTTTTTAATTCAACTCTTATTTTCTTTCATTTGATTTTATGTTTAATTTATTTATGTAAAATTTGATAAATTATTGATTTATCTAGTCAATGTGGTTAATATTATTGTAGGCACTGAATATCCAACATCTAATTTATTTCTTCCTGAGCTTTATAATATCAAGATATTATTCGATAAGAAATATGCTGAAGAAAGTAGTTTGCTGTACTCCATGGTTACAAAGATGAAAGAAAAGTTTGATAAATATTGGGGTGATTGTAACTTATTGATATCTCTAGCAGCTGTTTTAGATCCTAGGAATAAGATGCAATTAATAGAACGCCATAAAAGGAAAAACTAGAGGAAGAGCTGCTTTTTATAGTTATATAAAGAGTACTGAATCTGTAATAAAGCAAACAAAATCTGATTTGGATATTTATTTAGAAGAAAGTGTTCATATTTGTGAGGATGATTCAAACCTTAATGTATTGGAATGGTGGAAAATGAATAATTTAAAATTTAGAGTATTGTCAAAAATGGCATGTGATATATTATCGATCCCAATCATAAATGTAGCTTCAGAATCCACTTTTAGTGTTGGAGGTCGAGTTATTGATTCATATCGAGCATCATTAAGAGCATCTACAGTTCAAGTTTTATTATGTGGTGAAGATTGGTTACGTGCATTCTATGGGATTAAAAGGAAAAAGAAGGTAACTTCTTTTGAAAAACTATTTTTAATTATTATATTCATAACTTTATTTAACTTATTCTCATTATGCTTGTTATTGTTGTATTGTAGGCTAATGAAGAGATCAAAGAGTTCGTCATACCTTTATAGTGCAACAAAAAAATTTGGGGTTCATTATTTATTTGACTTTGTGAATTGTTTCAAGTATGACTTTATGGATATTTGTAGCTTACATTTTAATGTTTGTAGATTGGATTTTCATATTTGAATGTTTTTAGAAATATTATGTCATTTTAATAGGTTTTATGTTTGAATGTTTCTATTTAATTTGTTTTCAAGCTTGAATCAAGCTTGATTACGAGCTTATTTTTTAGCTTAATCACGAGCCTATTTTTAAGCTTAATCATGAGCCTATTTTTGAGTTTTATTATGAGCTTAGTTTTGAGCTTTCTTCAAACCTTAATCGAGCATATAAATAAGCTAATATCAAGCCGAACTCGAGTCAAACTCGAGCTTAATAAATTCAAGCTCGAGCTCCAACATTTACAAAAAATTCAAGCTCGAGCTCAAGCCGAGCTCGAGCCTATCCAAAAACTCATGAACCCAGCTTGAACTCTTAAATACCTAGCTCAAAATTTACTCATTTACACCCTTAAATATAGGTTAAAGTCATCAAAATGATGCTTAATCATAACAAAAATTTTCAATTAGAGGTAAGGCATGATACCTGACTAAGTCTTATGTTGAGGCTTATTTCTCTCTTAAGGATTAAGTAGATGTATTAGAGATATAGAATCACTAAAACTACTCATGTCAAGGCTTGCAATCTAGTACTACAACTAGGAGCTCGATGCTCAAGCAAAGCAATCAAAGTTAATCGAGAAGCAAACCTCATGCTAAAGCTTGTAACCTAAATCTCAAAAGATGAAGGTTGCCTCCATAGGGATACTCTTGCTAAAAGGTATAATCCTAATATTGATATTGGGAGTTTGGTGCTCAATCAAGGTAATTAAAGATTATCAAAAAGTGATGCTCATGCTGAGGCTTACAATTTAATTCTACAATTAAGAGCTTGATACTTAGGCAAGACAAGCATAGTTGATCGATGGTCAGTTATTGGATTGGGGACTTTACTGCAAGGCTTAAAAAATCACCTAAAGACTGGATTCATATGCCCACTACCAAGATTTATGAATCAAATTCTTGATTCAATGATTACTACTAGATTGACTAGTCAATTACGGGATCGAGGTGATCAGTTGATAGATCTAAGGTTAACAACTATTGGTTTAGTGATTATCACTTGTTAGATCAATTCTCACAACATCATAAATGTGTCTTTTATCTCTAAATATAGCATTTGAGACCCACTACTTGGGTTTGACACTTTCTAGTCAATAATTTGACCAATGTTCAAAGGTCTAACCAAGTTAATTGCCTATGGTATCAACTTCTTATCTTTGGTAAGATAAAGAAGTACAGTTTATTAGTGAAATTAGAATTGAAAAAGTTTTGAAAAAATACCTGAACACTTGGAGAAGTGTTCCACTCAAACATCACTTGTCTGCTACCAAATTTTGATTCCCTCTTAATCTAAACACTAAAATCTTCATTTCAACATCAAATGTTGGGGATTAGGATGCAATCGACATCCTATGACCTGACTACCATCCTAAGCTATGCTTTAATCAAGCGAACCACTTGTGATGCTTACTATAGAGCTTCCTATGATGACCCAATTATAGAAGTGGTTGCCATAGATGTCACAGGTCCTGAGTTCCTATCAAAAAGGTGGGTTTCTTATATTTTAGCTTGATTTTTTTGATTTTGATTAAATAATGGATTTTTACATTTATGGCTAGTTTATGCTTGAATTTTGTTAAGAAATTGTATTAGGCTAGGCTTAGAAATGAGTGAAATTATCATGATGGTTCATGAAAATTAGTAAATTTAAAGATGGATCCAAGCTATATGCTACATACATAGCCCATTTATAATACATATGAGGTTATATGTTACATGTATTGCATGGCATTTGGTAGGGTAAATAAAGGAATTTTAGCAAATTTGAGAAGAGAAAGCCTCTTCTCGAAGGCTTAAAGGTTCATAGGCATGAATTTATGAATTTGAGCTAAGTTTTAAGAGCTTTGTACTTTATAATTATAGTCTAAATATTGACCCTAGATTTTCACCCATGCATGTGCATTTTTAGATTTTCCTTAATACAGTTTGGTGTAATGCTTCATTTTTGAATTTGAGTTACATACATGCTATTTGCAATACCATAAGCCATTTGGTCACATGACATATCTAGTTTTTGGCTTTTACAAGGTGGTGTATGAAGTTGACCTTTTTGTGTGCGCATGTTGTAAACTTTCTCCTTTCTCAATATGGCTTGACACAGGTTCTCGTTATCGAAACCAAGTTGCGTTTACATATTTCATAGTCTTATGAATTGCTTGGATATGTGACACATCTAGTTTACAGCTCATGTAAGCTTGTGTAAGCACTTTATGTGTCATATGAAGTTGATTTTTCAACTTCATACGTGCATATATCACTTCATGTGATGCATGAAGTGAAAATTTTCACTTTCTCTTACATTTCTAATGAGTTTTCATCTCTTATCTCTTGGTTTTTATAAATACCCTTTGGGTATACATATTTTAGGGATTCAAACACTATTAATTCTAAGGCTAAACTCTAACAAAATTAATACTTAACTAATCTTATATAATTGAGCTCTTAATTATGTGATTAATGACTAATTAACCTCACTCAAACCCTAATCATCCTCACTCAAACCCTAATCATGTTTGGAAATTGAAGATTAAGCTCTACTAAGCATTGGTGAGTTGATTTTTCTTCATAATCTCTTTAATTTATCTTGATTTTATGGGTTTATTAATGGCTTATATTGATTTCTTGAATGTTACAGTCATATAATCAACTCATATTCATGGTTTTGGCAATAAAACATAATTTTTCCTTTCTAGTAAACACTGTATGTGTCATATATACCATTATATGCATCATATATAGTCTGCTTTCCAGTTCATGCAACACACATACTACTTTGTATGATGCATATATTGGCATTTTCTTAATGTACGATGCATATATACCTTTATACAACATATATATTGCTTTAGGTTATTATAAATCCAATCATTTTTTATTAATTTTGCTTTTGTTTTCAATTTCCTTGAAGTTTATGATCTCACAATGATCCCAATGATATAGATTCATCATAAATCACTTCAATTTCATTGATTTTGGCCTTAAATTTGATTAATCAAGTTGAATGATATTTTTGACTTAATTAGATTACAATCGATGTGATTAGAGTTAAATTAGATGTTGATTCATGCTCTTATTGATACCTAAGGATGTTAAAGTCTTCCAATTTTAACTTTCATGATCAATTTGATTGATTTTGCTGTTAAATCAACTTAATTTTACTTGATTCTTTAATTAAATGCCATTTTAATTGTGATTTTATGTTTATTGGCATGATTAGCCTTAATTAGATGTTGACTTATTCTAAGTGATGCCATATATGATCTTAGAATCTTTTAATTATATTTATGATTTATTTTACCTAAAATTGATTTATTTTCATGATTTGGTTCATGTTTATCCTTATTTCATGAATGTTGCCGACACATTCTCAGGATTTGATCTTCAATTCATGTTCACATGGCATCAAATTGATCAACTGTATCCCAACATTTCTTATCTGTATTTTTCATTTATACATTTTAACTCGTGCTGCCCAAGGTCATTTTCCCAAATGGAGGAGATGTTACTACACATCTTGGATTTTTATAACATTAAAGATCTTTTGTAATAGAATAGGTCTTTATTTTATTAGTTTTCCCCGATATGTATGATTTAGGTTTATTTCATTGTGTATTCTCCCTATCTCTCTCGATCCGTTTCCTTAGGCCATTATTATTTATTCATGATATTATGCCTTATTGTGCTATTATGCTTTTACACTTACCATGATGTATGTCATGTCTATGTTATGTCATCCTTCACATGTCATACCTATGTCATGTCATCCTTCATATGTCATGCCTATTCCATATCATTCTCATATGTCATGCCTATGCCATATCCCTTACATGTCATGCATATGTCATGTCATCCTTCACATGAGTATTATGCCTGTTGCCTTCAGGTTCTTCAACAAGAAGGACTTCTTCATTGTCCTTCTCCACCCGTTTTTTGTTCTTATAATGCTCAACAATTCCTTTCTCCTGAACCTGTATCATATTGTATGCTCATACTAGATGACTTTCCTCCTCTAAAAAGAAGGAAGAATCCTCAGTCACAAATTTAATCCACTCCTTTTATCAAGTCTACTACAATGACTGCTTTAGGCAGCTTAGCTCCTCTTTCTCAATCTGAAGAGGTTCTTAATTGGCACATAGAAAATGCGGTTGCTCAAAACAGATATTTATAGCAGATAGATGGTAAGCTTGATCAAGCCCGTGACAGATCCACAAAAATAGATAAACATGTATCTACTTTGCACCAAGAGATTCATGATCTCTATACGTATCTCCAACAGTGTATAACAAAGTTAGATGCAGACCTCCATCATCTTTTGCAGACTGATCCTTTGTCCCCACTTTTTAGAGAAAAAGAAAGGGAGATTACTCGCCTTCAAAGACAAATCAAAGAGATAAAGCAAGATCGAGACAGAGATCTTTATTCTACCTCCCCTCCATCTCTTTCTCACTCATCCTCTTTCTTTTTTGGTCCTACTACTCCTCCCATAAAATAATTTTCTCTTACTTCAGATCTATTCCGAAAACCATCTTCCAAAAAACCTACCCTAGCCACTCCCTCTAAACCTCAACCTCAGCCTGCTTCTGCTTCTCCACCTCTTCCTATAGAACTCAAAGATAAAGAACTCATGTACCCATCTCAGTACATGACCACTCCAAAAACTCCTTCCATTCCTTCTAGCTTAGAATCATACTCTGATTCTGATGCTGAATCTACCTCATCCTCTACCCTTCTTTCTGAACAGTAAGAGTTTTCTCATGTTCTCATGCAAACTTCTGCAGATCCCTTTGTGGAAGATCCTCCTAAAGATGAAGAAGAACTTTCTCCTCCTTCTAGACCTTCTAAGCTTACTTCAGGTCATTGGTTTACTATTAATGACATTCCTCCTTCAAAATGGCATTCCAGAATTTTGGAATTTAATGCTTGGATTGATGTTCAACTTGGCCAACCTGGTGCTGTTCTTAAAGATGTTCTAGCAAAGTTCACATCTAGATTCATTGACACTATTCGAGAATGGTTTCACAAGCTTAGTCCTTATCATCAGATGCAGTTTATTTCAATTGCTACTATGGATGAAGCTCTTGAAGTTATTCATAACAAGTTCCTTGGTAATTATGATCTCATTTCAAATAAAAGAAGCAAGAGTATTTTGATTGTAAGTATTATTCCTTATTCCTCAAAGATCTGAAGAAACATTACATCAAAATGTATCAGTTATACTATGAGATTCAAGGCCCAGGTGATAGTGATGAAAATCCCAAGTATACTTTCATTGCTTCTCTTCCTCAATAACTCCATCTTGAGATTCAACGAATGATTCAAGATTGTCGAAAAGACATCTCTCATATCACATTAGGAGAGATTTGGCAGTACACACTCACTGTCATTGATAAGCTTTGTGAGCAACAAAAGTTCTTTTCTCAACTCAACAAAGGCGGTCTCATTCTGGATAAAGCATGTACCAAGAAGCATTTACAAATTAAATGTAAAGACTGACCTTTTGATTATCCTCCTACGAAAAGGAAACATTTCATGAAAAAATGGTTTATCTCCAGGCCATATAAGTCGAAACCTCCAAAGATCAAACAGTACAGATTCTTTCCCTGACGGTTTTGTCAGAAAGCTCATGATAGATGCTATAATTGTGGTAAGAAAAGCCACTTTACAAAAAAATGTCCTCAAAAAAGCTGGAAAACTGTAGCTCTTCTTTAACAACTCAAGAGAACTATTCCTGACTTTACAAGTAACTGTGATTTTGAAGTAGAGTTCTCTGAATAAGATCAACAGACTGTTGAAACAGTTTTTACTCTATCATGTTCCTCAGATTCAGATTCCTCAGAAGACCCGTTCCACATCTATACAATGGGTCCCCTTCTATCCATAAAGACTGAACCTCCTGATATAGACTTCCCATCTTCTCTTGATTACTTACTTTGCCATACTTCTCCACCATTAACTCCTTTACCAACTTTTCCTGACTTTTCCACCTGTTTCCCTTATCTCTCCACTAGTCCTGTCCCATCATCCTCATTACCTACCATTTTACACTCATCTTTATTACCTTTATCATTATCCACTGATACATTCTTATCCACCCAAGGGTCAGAAGAAGTCAATTCAGCCCTAGAAACTTATCCTACTCCACTAGCCTATGTCCATATCCTTTCTAATAAGTATGCCAAACCAACAAAAGTCATGGCTTTGTTTGACACTGGCTCCCACATCACCATGATGAATCCTGATGTCCTTTCCACAGACTTCTGGAAAAGATATATAAAGCATTTTATTGCTACTGATGGTAAAAGATTCCAGACGACACTTATTACAAAAATACTGATAGGTATCCAGTTCTTTTCCAATTGTACCATCTGGATGCATGTGATTGGTTCGTACCTCCCTGGAAAAGACTTGCTCATTGGATTTGATGCTTATCACAAAGCTCAGCAACTATAGATACTAACAACCGGTATCAAGTTCAAGAGACATTTTTAACCCTATACTACAGAGCAATACCTCTTTTCCATCTCTTAAAACCAAAAGACTTTGCCCATCTCAGAGAACTGTTCACTCCCTATTGGGCCACTTTTCATAAAGATTTTGTTCATCACTCTCCTCTTTACAAAAACCCTGATTTCTTCAATACCTTGCATTTCAAAAAAAAATGAAGATCTGAACCCTATGAAAGCTATACATGCTGGCATGTCTCCTTCTGATCTAGCCTTAGCCTGTGCTGAATGTGCTGATCTGTTGGCCCAAGGTCTTATAGAGCCTACCACATCGCAATGGGCTTGTCAAGCCTTTTCTGTTGAAAAACGGACTGAATAACTTCATGATAAAAAGAGATTGGTAATTGATTACAAGCCTCTTAACCACTTCTTGGCTGATGATAAATTTCCACTTCCAAACATTTCATCCTCTTTTGCTCCTCTAAAGACAGCCTGTTACTTTTCAAAGTTTGACTTAAAATCAGGCTTTTGGCAATTGGGTATAGCCCCTGAAGACCGACCCAAAATAGCCTTTTGCATTCCTGACGCCCATTGCCAATGGACTGTCATGCCCTTTGACCTTAAAACAGCCCCTTCCATTTTTCAAAAGGCTATGATCCATATCTTCACCCCTCTCCTTCCTTATTGTATCATCTACATTGATGATATTCTCTTATTCTCTTCAACTGCCGAAGACTATGAAGAGCTCCTTATCCAGTTTCACCAGCTTATCCACTCCTATGGCATAATGCTTTCAGAGAAAAAATCTCTTATTGGTCAAACTGAGATTGAATTCCTAAGCATGAAAATCAAAGATGGTCAATACATTGCTGGCTCTCATTTAGCTGATAGCCTTAGTCATTTTCCAACCCAAAATCTCACCAAGAAACAAGTTCAACAATTTTTGGGAATAGTCAATTACTTACGTGGTTTCATCCCTCAAGCAGCTCAATACACTCAACCACTTTCTCAATTGACAAAGAAAAATCCTCTTCCATAGACCCTACAACATACTACCACCATTGAAAAACTCAAATAGCTAGCACAAAAAACCCCTTCTCTAATTATTCCAGCTAGTGACAGCCATCTTATCTTACAAACGAATGCCAATGATATGGCTTGGGGGGCCATCCTCTTTGAACAAAGAAATGATAAAGAATTCTTATGTCGATATGCATCAGGACAATTCAAGGACAGTGAACTTCACTATCATACCACTGTCAAAGAAATCCTTGCAGTCAAATTTGCAATCAGAAAATTTGAGCTCTATTTAGCATCTTGTCATTTCACGGTACATATGGACAACACCTCTTTTCCCAAAATGTTAGAGTTCAAGGGAAGGCATCTTCCTAACAAATAGATGCTCAGATTAGCAGAATGGTTCAGCAGATATGACTTCACAATCATCCACATTAAAGGTAAGAAGAACCTAATCCTAGACTTCCTGTCTCGTCTCTCTAAACCTCTATCCATTCCCCCTATTCTTATCTCTTCTAAAACCCATTTTCCTTTCATTATGATGACTCGTGTTACTGATGCTGCCCTACCACCACACTTTTCAAATAACTATTCCATCAATCACATCATCACCTGGATCCAAACACAGAACAGAACTTATTGTGAATGACATTTTCATCCTTCCAACACTTACCATGGAATCCCTTTTCGTCTTGTTCCTTGCATCTCTACCACCTATCCGTCAAATGAAAAAGATCTCTAGTTTTTATGGTGTTTAACATCCTTGTATAAACAGCCCATTAAAATACCACTCCTGGATACTTTATTATTTTTTAATAATCCCAGAAACCAAAATATTCTTCCTTGGAGATTCCTTACTTGGTTCAAAACCCCAACAGAATGGATTCAGACTCTTCTTAGACAGACTCACCAGTTCCAGCTATATTCCTTTCCTGATCTTAAACAGTCCAAACAATACCATAGTATCTACTTCTGCAACAAAAGGTTTGAAAGCAAGATAGGAGATAACAGGTATGTCACCACTCATGATGCAGAGTTCTGGAGAACCTTTTCTCATCCCATGTCTCAATACACAGTCCAAGAAATGGATGATCTTTAAAGAATTATTCATTTGGTAAATCAGAGAATTATATTCCGGCCCATGGTCTATCTCCCTATCACTCTATTATGTCAGACCTCCAGTTTCATATAGCTCATCATTTCACGCTAGTCCGAGCCGTAGTCATGAAGAATTATCTCTTGGACTCTCATAGCTTGCAATGGACTCTTCTTTTGACCTATATGACCTAGTATTTCAAGATTCTCAGCCTATAGAGCCATTGAGTCACTAAGGCCCAGTTTCTCTCCTCAAGACCAGACTCCTTTATTAAACTCTCCTTCACAGTCTCCCAGAGAAGCCCAAGAAACAAGAAAGCGAAGAAGATGACATCGTTCTATCTATGCCAATGATTCTGACAACTCATATGATCCTGATTGGTTTTCACATGAGCCTATCAATGGACCACGTGATTAAAATTTCCAGTTGTATTGTATTATCTACTTTGTTCAAAGCAGATTTTTATTGTCTGTCATGCATCTTTCTTTTTAAAAGTTATTTGTCTGCTTGTATAATATAAGTGATAAGTTATCATTTCACTAGTATTAATGGTTTAATGAGTCATAAAGCAATATTGCTCTTGCTTAAAGTTCTTTGTCCTTTTGTAATCAGTGTGTTGATGAGTCATAAAGTAAAGTTCCTCCAATCTGTCAAGAGTATTGTAAGTCATTTGTTTATAAGTGTCTAGCTCCCTCTATATAAGGAGCCTCTCCCCTTATATCATATCATCGAAAATAAATAAAAACACTTTCTCCTTTAAATTATGAGCTTTTAATCTTCTTTCTCTTCTTTCTAAAATAGTTTATTTAGAAGAGATAGGCAAGCTCTTTTCTTGATTTCTGATCTGTTCTTAATATTCATCAGCCTAGAACTAAGAAGCAAAAAGCCTACCAAGTCCATTTGAAGCCATGGATGGCATGTTAGAGACCTATTTAGATGAGCTTTGAAAGCTGATTGATGACTATCAGGAACAAGCGCTGATACCAAGCGTTGAGAGCTGTTCTTGATAGTCATCAACCAGCTTTCAAAGCTCATCCAAATAGATCTCAATTGAAAAAATGCTGCATATAAATGTCTCGCTAAATGCGTGGATTTGTGAAATTCAAAAATTATACGAGAGGTGAGGTGTTTTTTTTATTTATAAAAGTGAAAATGACATTTTCTAATTGAAAATACCAAATTATTATTCAATTTTTATTTGCATCCACTACTTCTCGCTTACATCATCAATTTTACGATGGAACATTATACAATACTTCTAAGTGATATTTGACTAATTATCCCCTTTTATTATATATTATATATTATATATCTAGTTGATATAAACAAATTAATAAGTTCCATATTATTCTATTTAGCTAATTTTTCATAAATTTATTTCATCAAATTGTATGATAAAATTCCATAAGAATAATTATTTATCCATTACAAGCATTACTTAAATTATTATTATGTATGTTGTATATATGCATCATATTGATTATACTATATTTTATTAATCAAATATGGTAATGCATGAGCAAATAGAATATACTATATCATTTAATCAAATAATATAATACAATATAATATGATAATAAATTTATTATATTATATGATATGATTAGTTACATGAGATGGACATTGTTTTTAAGATTGTGATAAAGAAGTTGGTGGAAATGATGCATAGGTTTCTCAACTGTGGGAACATATCTACCTCTAGAATATGCGGGTGATTCAAGTCCCCTCTGAACTGCTTCACATAGAATGATATCTTCCATCTGCACCGCACTTTTATCAATAACTTATAGTACAAGAAAGTCAGTAATTTACTGACGGACAAAACCTGAAGAAATTTTATGAATCATAGTATAAAATCCACACCTGTACCCTTTCACTCTCAGCTAGACTGTTCTCTATGAATGTTCCCTCATTCTGATCATACAATATATAATCAATTAATTTTGTTCCAACAAACGTCGTGATATAAAGTCGAAAAATTTTACAAAGTACCTTGTAATCGGCTTCGAGAAAATAATCAAATACGACTTGGCATTTGTTGGGTCCGAGCGGGAGCACTAGATTAGTGTCCATCCAAGGTCCGTACCTACAGATTAAGCAGATCACAAATCAAGAATGCAAGCATCAAGAATCGAAGTTACATGATCAAACGTGTACCTATTAATCATAAAATTAGGATAAACGAAAGCGTATAAAGCTTTTGATCCAAGTCGATCTGTTGAGCCACCTTCGCATCTCTGGATGCTAGCCTTCTCATATATCTATCACATAATTCAAAAACTTCGATCATATTTCCAATTGTATAATATCTAAGGCAATAAATTGAGCATGTATGGAAAACTTCTACATAAATTTAATCCACCACATAAGATTAAGATTATGTATATGTATAATTGCTTTAAGTGTAATAATTGTATTGATTAGTATATAATCAATATTAATTATTTTATCATATAAATATTAATCAATCCTTGCACTTGTCATTAATCTAATGTGGTAGAATGAATTCATGCAAGAATATCTCATGTGTGATGAGTTGAAATAAGTAACCTCAACACAAATACCATAAGAATAACAGAACATTAGAGATGCGTACTGTGGTGGAGTAAGAATCAAGATTAAGACCAGATGACAGGGCTTTGTGTGCAAATGGCACATGATAACCACCATCTAAGTAGTTGTCGCAGAACACCTAATAATAGAAGGAAAAAATCCATCAAACAATAAAATCAAACCAGACATAAACAAAAAAAGGCCAGCAAAAGAAGAAGATAAGAAAATGGAATCAATTTGAAG
The DNA here is from genome assembly GCA_948192965.1 of Dalechampia spathulata. Classification (NCBI taxonomy): domain Eukaryota; kingdom Viridiplantae; phylum Streptophyta; class Magnoliopsida; order Malpighiales; family Euphorbiaceae; genus Dalechampia; species Dalechampia spathulata. The sequence continues at coordinate 8,515 of CANYBF011545398.1, read as the reverse complement.
AACTGATTTTCCAAGGATTAAATTCCTAAATTCAGATATACCTAAAATGGTATATACGCTGCATGTCTGAGACAAATAACCACTTAAAATCCAGCAACGTAAGCATCCTTTCATACAGAAACTTGTAACAAACTACTATCAACGTGTACACAACACAGCTGGTTTCTTTACTTGGTCATACCTTTTAGAATATGATAAATATGGGCATGACTGAATTATATTTCGCATTCTAACACTTCAAATTTTCATAGAAAGCAGGAAGTCATTAACATGGATAAATAATCGATAAAAGAAATATGCATGGAAGTAAAAGTGGCGAACTTTAGCCTGAATTGAATAAATTGACTTTTGTCTGCAATTAAAATTAGTAACACCCACATCCTGAATTCATTCATGATTGCTTAATAAACAATCTTCTTGTTTTTATTCATTCATCAAGGTAAGATCTATATACAAGAAGTCAGTGCAACTTTACAGGAAACTAATGATAGAAAATAAATGACACAAAATAAGGAAAAAGTCTAAAATCATACCTTCCAATTACAGTCTATAGTGTAAGTACGCCTACAAACATAACTCAAAGAAGAATCTACTCCACTGGATTTGAGTAGTTGAGAGCAACTTCCCAGCCATTCACTTGCCACGACATGCCCATCAACTTCCTGCAGATTGTCCACATTCAGAAGAACAAATGGACCCCAAGTAGCAACGCTTAGCGGAATAAGCCGGACCTCCTGTACTCCATCAACCATATCATCAGCCATTTCTACAAACAATGTGCACAACCAGAAATTCAAGTACTACTTGCATACATCTATATTAAAATTTTCCATCCCAGTTATTCTTGTAGCTTTAAGAAGTGATCCCTCTAACCCATAAGTCCATCCCTGTACAGAAAAGGACAAGATGAATCCACATCAAGCATATTTCAGGCATTTGAATGGACAAAAACGAAAAGGCATTTCTAAATATTTACAAATCTAAAAGCAACAATGTGATCTTCTGACCCTAATTCTCACTTAATGCTAGAAAATTCATTTTCAATATTTGTTTATCAAATGTAATATATACTCCCTCTATACTGGGGCGTGAATGAGCCAAGCCAAACCGAGTATTCAACTGTTCAAATTCGGCTTGTGAAATTTTAGTCAAGCTCAAGTTTGAAATTCTTTTCAATATTGAAGCTTGAGCTTGGCTTGAGCTCCAATGTATAAGGTTCGAGCTTGGCTCAAAGATCGGCTCGAATATTTGATTCAAGCTTGGCTCAAAATTTTGGCTTAAGATTAGCTCAAATTCTGGTTCAAGCTCAACTTGAAAATTTTGCTCAAGCTCTACTCAAAATTTTGGTTCAAGCTCGGCTCAAAAATTTGGTTCAAGCTTGATCGATTTTAGTTTAAGCTCGGTTCGATTTCGGCTTGAGTTTGAACTCAACTCAAGCTCAACTTATTTCCATACTTGAATAAAGCTAAAACATGATTTGAATGTAAGCTCGTATTGCAGCTTATAATTGAGCTCAAACATATGCTCAAATTATGGCTTGAAAACAATATGGAGGCTTGAAAACAATTTCAATAATACACTTAAAAAATAAATATATTAGATAGGTAAATATTTCTTCAAAAATAATATATATTAGACATTAATTTTAACCTTTTTATTTTTTAACATAATATAAATAAATAATATTCTTGAATTTTTAATTTATCAAATTAAATAATATGACTATAAGTTTTATGAAAATTAATAAAATTATTTATTATTAAAAATAAGGTATTTAAAAAATACGGTTGATATTTGAGATAATATGAATAATTATCATACAAAATTCTTAAAATATATAATTATTTATAGATAAATAAATTTATAAATAATAATAGTAATAAAATGTTATTTAATGATAATTAATATTTATTATATATAAAAGATAGATAATTAACATTTATTTTTTAAATACAACAAGTATAATAATTTATAAATTATATTAATAAATATATTTTCATTTTGCAATATTTGTAATTAATTTTAAATAATTTTAATTTATTAAATATTATCATAAATTATTAGTATTATAAAGAAAAAATAATCGTTTAACATTTAAATTTTTAAAGAATTTAATGGTATTTGTTTCATAATAATATAAAAGTAGATAAATTATATTTTTTAAATAGAATTCTTATATACCCACTTCAATTATTGTTAATTTGTTCAATTGTATTTTTCTCTCATCATGAATTATTGCTAGTTTTACAAAATAATCGATCCATTAGTTAATTTATAAGCATTATTTGCATTGAAATTTTTGTAATTTAAACAATTTATTTGTTTTGGTACTATTAAATCTAATACATGAAATGAATCGTATGATTTTGAGTACTAAATAAATATCTTATTTATATTAATTATATTTTATTTAAAATTAAAATAAATATTTTGGACAACATTAATTAGTAAATTATTTATAGATACAATAATATAAAAACTAATTTATGATATAAGTAATATATTATTCATTACTATATACATATATTTTTTGAATTTAGCATTCATATATAAAAATAAATTATTAATACTATAAAATGAAATGAATTATATAAAAATAATAAAATAAATGAGCTAGCTCACAAGCTCATAAATTTATCGGCTTACAAGCTTGCGAACGAGTTAGCTCACGAGCTCAAAAACAAACCAGCTCAAGAGCTCACAAACGAACCAACCCATGAGCTTACATGAATTGAATATCAATGAACTTAAGCCTAGCTCATTTACAAAATGAGCTTCAAAATCAAGCTTGAGTTTGACTCATTTAGCTTAACGACTAAACCCGAACAAGCTTTCATTAAGTTGAGTATGGAGTTTAAAAACGGTTTGACTCATTTATGCCCCAACTCTATACTTAAAAAATAGTCTTAATTACCATTTCTAAATATCCCAAAATGATAGTATTTATTTACCTTTTCAAATAGTAATTAAGAGCTACATGTCAATAATACCCTTCAATTATTAATATGATTTATGAGTTTCAATACAAAAATTACATAATCAATTGTAGTTAATAAGGATAAAAATGTCAAATGAATATCTTTTTTGAACGAAGTCTATATATAATATACATAATTATCGTATGTAATATTAACATGATGTCAAATCATAATGCAATTACTAAATATGAAATAATAAGTAGTTTATTTCCATTTCTTTTTCCTTTAAAAGTTTCCGTAACTTTTAATTTCCAAACAAAAAAGGAGAATATGAAACAAATATTGTAATAGATATCGAATTTATATAAATTAGGATTATAGCAAATGATTTCGAGGAGGAATGGCTTAAGAAATGTTAATGAAAAAAATTCTCTCATTATAAAAGAAACATGAAAATTATGCAGATCTTTTCCAAAGTTATACGTAATTTTGGGAAATCATATTACTTATTGTTACTTCTCTATTTAAAATTCCTTTCGACTAAACATCAAACTCTATGTCCTAATTTTCTAGAAAACATTTATGATTCTCCACAATGGTTCATTCCAGAATGTTTATAAGAAATTATAGTCAACTTTGGAAATTAAGAAAAAGTGGATTGAGGTAAAAATTTGAATACAGTTCATAGCAAGGAAACTCACATGATAAGGGCATACGAAGCAAGACTTTTGGCCAGAGCCTGAGGCAAGAACAGAGCCATGATGCCGACAAACATTATGAAATGCATTCGTCTTTCCATTTTCATCTCGGCAAACAACAAACTCAACATTCCCCAATCTGCAATATTTCTTATAAGATTCTCCTTAACATATTCTATCAATAAGAGCATGACCAGGGATCGGCTAGCCGCCCATTTAGGCTACCAGAATCCGAATTCGTTCAATAATTCATTACCCGAACTCATTCCAATTCCAATGAAAGTTTTGAATCTTTTACCCTTATACCCATCACGAAAACCCATTAAAAGTATAGGAACCTATTTATTATTTTTATTACTTTTTAAAATTTTAACAGAAATAATTAATAAAAAATAATTGACACTAAATATGAACAAAAAATTATATGAATTTATTAAATAAATGCAGAATTGGTCTAATAGCGGATTGTACATAATCATACCTTCCGGTGAAAAAATCACGAGGACCCTCTATCTGCTCTGTGAACCCTGTAATTTCAATATTGAAGAAAGAATTTGTCAATAAATTGAATTATTGGGCAAAGTATGAAAAAAAAAAGAGAGAGAGAGAACCCGTTTAAACAGTCAAAGCAAAAAGTAACGGAAAAGGAAAAACAGAGAACCGACCAACAGCCTGCCAGCCCCTATAGAAGACGCGTAGGAGTTCAATCTCGTAGAAAGAAGGATCAGTATACCAAGAACTGGGAGGTGTGAAGGCCTTTTCAATGGGAATTTTAGGGTCAAATTTAGTTACTAGTTTTTGAAAATTAGTTTGGAAAGACTGCGAACTGTGATGAGATGATCGATGATGAGCAGTGATGCTTGGAGTGATCATGTGGTTTTTAGCTTTAGTAATGGCGATTGGTGTCAAAGTGATCATAGCCATTGTTGCAGTTGTGGCCATAAGTGCGTGCGTGCGGTTGCTTTGTACGAGATCATTTTGAGGAAGGGATGTTAGACTTGGGCCCTCGCAGCCTATTTAGCTTTTCATTCCTTTCTTCTAGTTTCTTCATTTATTGCCAGATACGCATGTAGTCTTTTTATATATATTACATGTATTTCTTTTTTTAATATATGAGAAATTACAACAAACCTTGTTCACATTAAAACTAATGAGAAATAAACAATTAATAAAGAGATTAATATATAAAATAATCATTGTCAATATTCTTCACCTTAACTTTATTATTAAAAATAAATTCAGCAATCATCGACCTATTATGAACAGATTATATAAAGGGTGTCAGAAACAGTTCAATACCCAAGAGATTAAAAGATCATCGCTACAGCAATTAGCCAAGTAGTTAGCAGATGATAAAAATAAGAGCACAAAGGATCTCTCACGCATTAGATGGAGAACAGACAAGAGAAATATAAACAAACATTGGCCGAATCAAGCAAAATGAAGCTCCATTCAAAGCATAGACCATGCAGAGCATCTTTTAGAAACATCACAAACAGCAGAATAGAAAAATATGGTTAAATGACAATAAGAATAGGCGTGGGATGCATCAGGTCATTGCAAAATTGTAGGTATAATGAAATATAGGAATCAAATGCAACCATGAATTTTTTTTAAAATGTGTTGGGCACGACCGATATATTTTTGAAAAGAGATGCAAAATTAAGCAAAATCGACATAGAAAATTTAACGTGATTCACCCTTAATTTTGAACTACATCCACAAACAAAAACTCACAATAATTCTTCCATTATTACAAATAGTAAGTACACAAAAGATAAAATAAAATAGTGACTCACAAGGTATTTCCCGACCTAAAAATAATAACCTCACTATTTTTCTCTCCCCAACCCTTTAGGAAAAATTTCCTAACTTCAGAGTTATTTTTTCCTTGCTCTGGCTCTCATTGTTTTTTGTGTTTTTTTGTTGTTTTGAGCAGAATGGTTGAGTGCCTTTTATAGGCACTCCTACGCGTTCAAGACAGGCTGTCAGCATCGAATGCGGTGCTGACTTTTCCCTAAGCCACCTACCTTTTAATAGTCAACAAAAATGGCCACCAACCAAAACAAAAATAAACAAAATACAGCCACCGAAAGGTGGCTTGTGGCTGTCCCTCTCTATCTATGAGGGACCCATAATAAATCTCCCCCTCTCGATTACATGGAGGACTCTATCATCCCTGTTGCTGACTGACAGTACTCGAATTTTCCTCTTGATAGAATCTTGGTTAACATGTCAGATCCATTCGCATCAGTATGGATCTTTTCTAACTGTAACTGTTTCGTCTCCATCACATCTCTGATCTAGTGATATCTCACATCAATGTGTTTTGATCGTAAGTGAAAGGAGGCATTCTTACCAAGGTGGATAACACTCTGGCTATCACAAAATAGCTGATATCTCTCATGTCTGATACGAAGTTCATTTACAAACTTCTTCATCCATAGCAACTCCTTACAGGCTTCTGTTGCTGCAATAAACTCTACTTCAGTTGTAGACAGTGCAACACACTTTTGTAACTTTGACTGTCATGCCACAGCTCCCCCTGCAAAAGTAATCAAGTACCCTGATGTAGACTTTCTTGAGTCAATATCTCCAGCCATATCTGCATCTGTGTAACTAGATAACACAGGTTCTGCTGTTCCAAAACATAAGCATATTTTGGATGACCCTCGAAGATACCTGAGAATCCATTTGACTGCAGCCCAATGTTCCTTTCCAGGATTTGAAAGGAAACGACTCACAACTCCAACTGCGTGAGCAATATCTGGCTGTGTACAAACCATGTCATACATCAAACTCCCAGCTGCTGAAGCATATGGAACTCTAGACATTTCTTCCTTCTCTTCATCTATAAAAGCGCACTCTCTAGAACTCAATTTAAAGTGATTAGTAAGAGGACAACTAACCGCTTTAGCATTGTCCAGGTTGAATCTCTGAAGTACTTTATCAATGTACTTCTCCTGTGATAATCATATTTTCTTGGCGCTTCGGTCTCTATCAATCTGCATGCCAAGAATCTGCTTTGCTGCTCCCAAGTCTTTCATAGCAAAAGACTTACTCAGCTGCTTCTTCAGATTATTGATTCTAGAAACATTCTTACCAACAATCCGCATATCATCTACATAGAGCAATAGGATAATGAAATCATCACCAGAGAATTTCTTCATAAATACGCAGTGATCTGAAGTAGTCTTCTTGTAGCCTTGCTCCCCTATAACAGACTCAAACTTCTTGTACCACTGTCTTGGTGCCTGTTTCAATCCATACAGACTTTTCTTCAATATGCAAACATAATCCTCTTTGCCTCTTTCTTCAAAACCCTTTGACTGCTCCATGTATATCTCTTCTTCCAAATCCCCATGTAGGAAGGCAGTTTTGATATCCATTAGTTCAATCTCCAGATTAAAATTTACGGCTAGCCCTAGCACTGTACGGATGGATGTCATTTTCACCACCGGTGAAAAAATCTCGTCAAAGTTAATGCCCTTCTTTTGTCTGAATTCTTTTACCACTAATCTTGCTTTGAATCGAGGATGGCCACTGTGTTCTTCATGCTTAATTTTGAACACCCATTTATTCTTCAATGCTCTTTTGCCTTCTGGCAACTTCACCAGCTTGAATGTGTTATTCTCATGCAAGGATTTCATCTCGTCTTGCATGGCTTCTTTCCATTCATTCTTGTGTTCATCATTCATAGCTTCATCAAAGCTTTCTGGTTCTCCCCCATCAGTCAACATCACATACTGATCAGTTGGATACTTGGTAGAAGATTGTCTATTTCTAGCAGATCTTCGTAAAGGGACTGGAGAATCTACAGGTGCTGGTGGTTGAATGTGAACACCATCATCATCCTCTGGTTCAACTTCATTGGGGGTATCTGCATCGTCAGCTTCTAGTTGATCATCTTGTGCTTCATCTCCAACTTGTCTAAGCACTACTGTTGGAGAATTTAATCAGGCGCTTGTTGAGTCATCGGAGCTTGGAACTTCCTTCTTTGCCTTATTGACATCTTCAATAGTTTGATCTTTAACAAACACAGCATCACGACTCCTTACAAGTTTCTTGTGGATTGGATCATAGAATCTATAGCCAAGATGATCTTGACCATAGCCAATAAACACACACTGTTGTGTCTTGACATCAAGCTTTATCTGTTCATCTTTTGGAATATGAACAAAGGCCTTGCAACCAAAAACCCATAAATGATCATAGGAAACATCTTTTCCTGACCATACTTTCTCTGGAACTTCATAGTTAAAAGGAACACATGGTGAACGGTTCAATGCATACACAGCTGCAAGTAAAGCTTCACCCCAAAATGCTTTAGACAACTTTGAATGTGAAAGTATACACCTGACTCTTTCTATCAAAGTCCTATTCATTCTCTCAGCTAAGCCATTCAATTGCGGTGTTTTTGGTGGTATCATCTGATATCGAATACCATGCTCTTTACAGTAAGCATCAAATGATCCAATGTACTCTCCATCATTGTCTGTACAGATGCACTTCAGCTTCTTCTCAGTCTGTCTCTCAACTGAGGCATGAAATTGCTTGAATACTTCTAGCACTTGATCTTTGGACTTCAAAGTATAAGCCCAAGTCTTCCTAGAATGATCATTAATAAAAGTCACAAAGTATTGAGTATTACCAAGTGACTTAGGCAGTGGTCCGCATAAATCTGAGTGAATCAGATCTAGGATATTCTTCATTCTGGATGGAGGGGAACTTTTGAAAGAAACTTTGTTCTGCTTCCTAGCTAGACAGTCAGCACATTTCTTCAAATGAAACTGGTTTAAACCAGATAAGACATTCTTCTTTATAAGTTGAGTCATCCCTTTTTCACCAATGTGACCAAGTCTTCTGTGCTACAAATCAGTTGTGTCATCCTTCTCCATT
>CANYBF011545122.1:0-18391 GCA_948192965.1 Dalechampia spathulata | reverse complement strand
GTATAACTTGGACATGCGGGTGCTGTTTATATGCCCTAGATGACAGTGCCATAGAAAAAGTGGATTAAGAGTATCAACTTTGATTTTCTTAGTTTGAACATTGTAAATGAGGTTTGTATTATTCAATATATAAATTCCATTCTTAACATTTGCATAATAGTAAAATATACCATCTTTAAACATTATACAATAATTGTTATTAATGGAAAAATTAAATCCTTGTTCAATAAGACAATATACTAAAATAATGTTCTTATTTAAGCTTGGAACAAAATAACAATTATTGAGTTCTAGTTTTAAACCAGAAGCTAAGTGTAAAACATAGGTTCCTACTTCTAATGGAGCAACTCGTGCTCCATTAACAACCCTGATATCTACATCATTCCTACTTAGCCTCCTTATGCTAACCAGCCCCTGCAAATCATAAAAAATGTGAGATGCACAGCTAGTATCTAATACCCAACTCTTGTTACTAGAAATAGCATTAGAGTTAACCTTAATCATAAATGTACCTGAAGAAGAAGCACGGTTCTTCTTTACCAGCTCCAGGTATTCCTTGCAATTTCTCTTCCAATGCCCATCCTTATTACAATGGAAGTAAATACCCTTGGGGGGTTTCTCTGTAGCTTTCTTACCTACACCACCTTTGGTCTTTAGGGATGGCTTCTTACCGTTCTTCCTGGCTGTGCCCTTCTTCTTGGCAAGCCTAGAAGAACTAACTACCAATGCTGCTTTAGCACTCTTCTTATTGGCTTCTTAAGCATATTTCAACAAATTGATAAGCTCAACAATGGTAGTTTCTCCCTCATTCATTTGATAGTCAAGCATAAATTGTGCATAACTATCAAGTAGGGACTGCAGAATAAGGTCAATTGCCAGCTCTTGTTTCAGTCTAAAACCAAGACCCTCCAACCTCTATATGTAGCCATGCATCTTAATGCCATGAAAGACTGCTGATGATCCCTCTGCCATTTTGCACCTAAAGAGCGCCTTTGAGAGCTCAAATCTCTTAGTCCTTGCTTTTTCCTCAAAAAGCATTTTGAGACAAGTAGCCATAGTATGAGAGTTCATAGTCTCGCATTGCTTCTACAGATTGTTCTCCATAGCTCTTAGTATAATGCTATTGGCCATCTCATCCTCTTGCTTAAACTTGTTGTAAGCATCTCTGACTTCTTCGGAGGAGATAGCTATGGGTGTGTATGGATATGCCCGATCTAGTACATGGACTATCTGTTCACCTTTCAAAACTATTTTGATTTGGCGAATCCAGTCTATGTAGTTGGATCCATTTATTTTTATGTTTGAGAATTCTACAGAGATAAGCTTTTCTTGATATTTTTTTAGAAAAATCTAGAGAAAAAGAAGAAATAATGTGCCATTAAAAACATCATGTATTTTTAAAACATAATAAGGTCTTTTATTAGTTTTATCTCCCACTATTTTATTATGAACTAATAGCCCTCAACTACTAATCTGGGAAGGTCGCACTTGCCCTCTTTAGTGGGTTAGTATCTAACGAACATTAAGCCCAATCTTGAGTATGCTCAATAAACTAGAACTTAATATCAATAGGTAGACATCTCCCATGTAAATCATATCTCTATATGACTATTGAATCATTGGGTTATCAACTTCTCTTGACACTTATGTTATCATGTATAACATAATTTCCTAAACCAGCCTATAAAACATTTTACCTTGGGTATGCCTAATAAATAAAACATTTTATTTAAATTTGACACATTTTTTGAAACTTGGATATACCCTATGTAAAATAGGCTTGAATATGCCCAACAAATTGAATGACGAGAAGCTCTCCACCCTTATCTTAGAAAATGGAAGGCCTTAGATTTATATTCCTTTGAGGGATTTATTTCCTTTTATGTCATTAAAAACATTTAAGGTGAGTATGTACAATTGGTGCACCATGCATGATCATGGCTCATACATGCTATAGCATGCTCATACAACTCATACATGCATCATTATAACAATTTATAATATGATGATTATGGGCTTCTAAGTCTATGGTCAAACCTAGGTTATGCATGATTTTACAAACTCTAAAAATTTAAAATAATACTAATCTATTATAAATTTTGCTTTGGAGTTCCACTTTTGGTCAAAACTTTGTTCCTTTGCTCCTTTTGCCTCCTTTTTTTTTGTATCTTTTACACACTATGTATTCTAATTACAAATTTCAATAGTCAAAACCCCAAGTTACATTTAAGGGGAGTAAATGAGAAGAGAAGTATAAAAAGATTTTAAGGAAAGGCAGGACTCGCGGGCCCTATTTACAAAAAATATATAAAATGATGCATATGCTTAACCAAATTGGGCTACATCCATAATCACCATCATGCCAATTATCCATCCATCCCTTCAAAATAAATAATCTCCTCATAATGTTATTTTGATTTTTCAAATTTTAAAATTCAAACAAATTTTGCCTGTTAAAATAGTTATTGGGCTTGCATTTGAAAAATATGGTTTAGATGTTTTCAATTCTAATTGAATAAATTATTTATTAAATTAAATAATCATCCAACAGTAATATATTAATTATTTAATCACACTTTAAATATTAATATATCACTTAGAAAATAAAACAGAAGTCAAAAATAACAAGAATCCTTATCATGCTCAAATTGCTCCTTTGAAGAGTTTTAATTCAAATAAATCACAAAAATTAACAAAATTTCATTTTTAAAAACTTTAATGGGTCTAAAATATTAAAATAAATGAATTAATGAAAAATATGAGCAATTAATATTGAAAAAATGGAATACACTAAAATTGGATTTCTTATGCGCATATGAACATGATTTCCATAAAATCACATCCAAATCAAATCAAAATTCATTCAAAATGATCCACCATCAAGTTAACACAATAAATAATTGATTCATTATATTTTTAATAATTAACAATGCAATAATCAAGCAAGGAAATTAAGAATAACATAAAAAATCCATTTGGGTTTTCAATAAAAGCATGCACAACATATGAATTTTTATCTCATAAAATTTCCACATATGTATCCAATTTGTTTTAATTAAAACCAAGTTAATGCAACTAAAAATAAGTGGTTAATCAAAATTCATACATTAACTCTTTTAAAGCTTAAATTTTTGCAAGCTACAATAAGTAAAAAAATCAAAATTTTATGTGTTCTATGCATAGATTGCAAACCAAATCTCTCTAATACCACTGTTGTTTTATAAAAATGTGTTTAGTAGTGGAAGATATAACAAGCAAAATTGATTTTCTTCTTAACCTTTCATCCATTCTTATTGTTTTGTTTTACTAGTCTCAAAATCAAAACAAGTAATTTTTATTACTAATTGTTCTTGTTACTTGTGTGGATAGTTTAGAGATTCTCTACATTGGGGATTGAAAAGTTTGCTATAAATTTTCAGAAGGATAAGAAAGAAGGAGATATGCTTAAAAGTGAGTTTTTCAAATCTCTTATTTGATAATCTTCTTTGTGTTTGATGTATTCTATGAATAGAATTGCTAGATCTATTGTAAAATGTGTTTTTAAAAAGTTTTAAATTATATCTTCTACTGTCAAACAAGTTTTCATAAACCAACATCTAAGTCCTGCGTAGGGTAGTTCCTTTAATATGGTTTCACTATTTTGAGGCATAAGCTATTACTTTTCTATCCTACATTAATACACATCCCAACCCATTCAATGAAGCATTGCTATAAACCATGCAATCCTTACCTAGAGTAGGTAAAACCAATACTGGGGCTTAAGTTAAATGGTTCTTTAGTCAGTCAAAGCTCTTCTAACACTCCTTTATCCATTCCAACTGTACATCTTTATGTAAAAGTATAGTTAATAGTACTACAATCATAGAAAATCTATTAATGAAACACTTGTAATAACCAGCCAAACCCAAGAAACTCTATACCTCACTCACATTCTTTGGAGCTTACTAGTTAGTGATTGCCTCTACTTTACTAGGATCCACTCTTATGCCTTTAGCAGAAATCACATGCCCAAGGAATATGACCTGATACAACCAGAAGTCACATTTTGATAGCTTCCCATGAGATTGTTTCTCACACATAATCTATAAGATAATACACAAATATTGGCCATATTCCTCCTGAGTTCTAGAATACCCTAAGATATCATCTATGAATATCACCATAAACTGATCAAGATACTACTTAAACATTGTATTCATTAATTCCATGAAAGCTACTAGAGTATTCGTCAGTCCAAATGACACAACTAAAAATTCATAATATACGTAACTTATTCTGAAAGTGTTTAGAATGCTACTTGCTTCAACTGGTAACTAATGGTACCCTGATCTCAAATTAGTCTTAGAAAATACCATAACATCCTTTAGCTGATCAAATAAATCATCTATTTGAGGTAGTGGATATCTATTATTTACAATAATCTTATTGAGCTGTATATAATCAATACAGAGTCTCAAAGAACCATTTTTCTTCTTAACAAAGAGAATTGGGGCACCCCATGATGATACACTTGGTTTGATAAATCCTTTATCTAGTAAATCATGTAACTGTGTATTTAGCTTCTTTAGTTTAGTAGGTGCCATTATATGTTCTTGGCATAACCTTAATCTCAAACTCTACCTCTCTCTTAAATGGTAACCCTAGCAACTCCTTTGGGAAAACATAGGGAAATTCATACATAATGGGTATATGAGTCAACTATGCTTCCTCAACTTGGGTATTAACCACATATGCTAAAAATGCATCACAACCATGCAGTAATAATTTCTGTACCATCAATGCTGAAATCAAATTAGCTATGATCGATAACATACAACCTTGAATTATGATTAAAGCATGGTAGGATATTGGAATTTCATTATCTTCCTCTAACAATCAATAACTACCTGAAATCTTGATAACCAATCCATCCCCAAAATAATGTCATACTCTCTAAAGGGCATCTTTGTTAATTCAGATAAGAATAAAGTATTGTGCATAATCAGTGGGCACTATTAAAAAAATCCAATTAATAATAGTATGCTAACCTAAAAGACTAGATACTACCATATCATACCCTAAACTCTCTCCTACCACATCAAGTAAACTATCAACTCCTAAAATGATATACGAATATGAAGATTGAGAATCAGAAAACATTAAAACATCATGATTAGTGATTAGAAACTTACTAACTACTACACCTATAGCTCAAAAATCATCCCTCTACCTCATTGTATAAACTCTGGCCGGTGTTCCCTGACCAACCAACTGATTCACTGAGCTCTGATTTCTCCACCTAGGTCATCTATTATAGCCTTTACCTCTACTTCTACCTCGGTCTCCCATCATAGAAACCTTAGATGTCACTCTATCTATAAGGTTTTATCTGTAATTCTGACCCTCTACCACTATTATTGGTTTATGAAAATGTGTTTAGCAGTGGATGATATAATTTAAAACTTTTTTAAAAAAACATGTTTTACAATGGATCTCTCAATTCTATACATAGAAGACATCACATACAGAGAACATTATATAAGGAGAATGAAAAAAACTTACTTTGAGCTTATCTCCTTCTTTCTTTATCCTTCTGAAAAGTTGTAGCAAACTTTTCAATCCCCAAGGATAGAGGATCTCCAAACTATCCACACAAGTTAAGAAAATGATTAGTAATGAAATTACTAGTTTTGATTAGAGACTAGTAAAACAAAACATAAAAGAGAATGGATGAAGAATGATGATTGAATTCGATTTTCTTCTTGATGTTCTATCAAAATTGAATTATTTTTCCTTGTTCTTAAGCTTTAAGATTCTTTGAACGTAGAAGGAAAAAGAGGCAGCCAAAATTTTCTTCTATCACTCCATATGTTTTCACCAAAACATAATAATATAACCTTAATTAGGTTTAGGTTATGTTAAGTCAAGTCATGTGCATGTCACATGCTTCTGGCATGTGATTTGCATGTGACTGACTTAAATTTCCTTCTAGAAGCACATGACAATCATGTGTACTTCCATTTAATTCATCATACATGAATAAGTTATGTGACATTCATGTTTTGACCATTAAGTCAATTAATGCCGTAAAAAACCCGTATATACCATGTATATTAAACATGTCATCTTAAATCACTTGTTTCTTGAGTTCAACTTATTAAATTTCAATGATCTTGGTATTAAATCGAAGCTCTTTTCATGATCTTTCTAATAAACATGAAAAATCCAGGTTATCTCATAACCACAAAAACATTATTTCACTAATATTCATTCGTGATTATCATTTTCTTACTTTTATTATGTGACCTTTTGGGTTCTTCACATGTTGGCAACAAATGAACATATTATTAAACTTCATTTAATAACATCATATGTAAATCATGAGTGGTCTCTAGTCACACATCATGACTACCCATTCAGGTTTGAGTATGGATTAATTTGACTACACATCATGAATTAGTTTGAATATAACCCTTCCATATCAGATTCCATGCAATAAACTCCTTTCACCATCCTTTATCTCATTCAGGTTTGAGTATGGATTAATTTTAACTTAATGCATGATCAAGTGTATTAGATCATGCCCTAAATTTGATGTTTCATGTACTATAGTCTTTATTCCTAAATTATTCTTATGAAACTCATTCATCAATAGGCATCATACTCTAGCCAGAGATTCTTGAATAAAGAATATTACATGAATCAATGAGATAAAACCCGTATATTTAATCCACGATGGTGAATCCTTTATTCATAAACAAATACCTTTGACTACTTCACACTATATCCAACCTCCAACTTATGAATGCCTATTATGGAGGAATAAAACATAGGAGTCAAAACATAGTGATCCATAATTAAGATAACCTTGTTATCTGAAGCCTTAAGGATACTTGAACTACTAATATGAGTGAGATATGTTTCACAGACGTAGATCAATTATGCATATGAAATCTCATTAGTAAGGCCTCTAATAAGTCAATCCTCTGCTACTCATCCACATGTTCACTTTAGACAACTCTTATCATGATGAATGAGAATCATCCCTTAAGGAAGTATAACGTGTGCTAATCTTAACTGCATTAATAATATCCATTCTTATTAATATATTGATCAGGGATAATTTAGATATCAAACATTTGCATATAATAAGAATCTTATTTCATAAACTACTTTATGAATTCCTTTGTACTGTTCTAATATCTTGGAATTCATTATTTAGTTAATAACCTTTCAAGTAAACTAAATAATGAATAATGCCTTTTATTGATAAATGGTTCAATATCGAATTACAATGAAACATGATGCTCTAGAGCATACACTAATAACTATATGTACGGACATCACCCATCATACAAGACACTCTCTTATAAAATTCCGTGATTTACCACATGTGTAGCATAATCCATTCCCCACTTTGTAAACACCTAAATGTAATCTACCATATATAGAGCATGGTCCTAAGGAATCACTTTGATTGGAAGGCAATCTACTTGGTGGTTATCATGATAATGGAGGTCAAAATCCTTACTGTCAAGGTACAAATGATCCTCTAAACCTCCCATGATTATTCTACCCAGAAGAAAAACTAATTCTTGTACTCTTTTTTCCTCTACTTTCCTCGTCCTCCTCTTGTAATGTACGTGCTTATACAAGAGAATTTGCCATCAAAGCTGAGAAGTCATCATAATTGAAGCCTTGCACATGTTCCTTAAGTCTTAGCTTCAACCCTTGCTCAAAGCATTTGCATTTGTCTCGACCAGTAGTCAATATGCCTATAACATAGTAAGCTAGTTGAGTGAACTCCTGCTTATACTCAATAACTGACATTGCCCCTTGTTTCAACCCAAGAAAATCATGTAGTTTCTAATCTGTATAAGCTAATGGTATATACTTCTCCTTGAATTCTTTCTAAAAATCTTCCCACAACAGAATTAGGGGCTCTACCATGCTATTTGGCATTATCTTCTACCATTCATATGCATCATCTTGTAAAAGGCAGATAACATACTCAAACTTAATTGGGTCAGGGCACCCCAATTGTCATAATACTCTATGGGTCCATTCCAGCCACATCCCTACTATACATGGGTCGGTAGTGCTTGAGAAGTCATGTCACATCCTTTATAGTGTAACATGCTCCCATAGAATAATTAACAGTCTTCGAATAAGTGAAAAATATTAATTAGCCTACAAAGGATGCGTAAAAATCTTTTTCTTTTAAAATTTTGAAATACACACATACTTAATAAACATTAATGTAATTATTTACTGCCTTGGACTCATATACATAGTTGCACAATTATATAACTCAGGAGTACTTGAAATTTTTCAAACTTTAACATATAAATAGTCTTGCTAATTTGGTTCCTCTAGATCTATTTGCTTCTTTGTAAACTTTCAACCTATGCTTATCAAATCATAAACACTGAGTATTTCACTTAGTGGTGGTATATAATAAATGCATAATAATAATATCATAAGCATAAATAAGGATTCAAATAACTTATCATCTATGAACATGTCATACATCATGTCTATCAATTAAATAATGTAGCAACCACAATTGTTCATAATCATAACCATAATGAGCATAATTATCTATAGCAAGATAATACCAATGTAATATAACATTAAATGAAATCATAGTAACACTTTTGTATCACATTCAATAATCATAGTGAACCTCTATTAAATAGTATTAAGAACATTAACTACCTATTTCTGTATAATGCCATATTATATTCATAATGGTCTATTATCATAAATCAATGATAGTTGATAACCATATAGTATAAGATCAATAATAATCATTCTCTATGCAAATCATAACATAATTTCATCTTTGAAATGAATAGTTCACTGTATGCACTCATATCATGCCTTTGCTTTCACTTTGGCTTTAGTTTTTCAATATAACATAGAATGTTATGGAAATATGAACATAAATACTATAAATTTTATATAAGCCATCATGTCTCTATAAATAATTATATATGTACACCTGTAATAACATTATCATTCATTTTGTTGTAATTGAAGAATAATGCATGACTATGTACATGTAATCATTCTATGCATTCTCCCTTGGATTTTCCTATAACATTTCCTTTCATTTTTGTATGATTATGCCCAATCTCGTTTAGGTCTTATATGTACCAATACTCATCTCTTGTAGGAGGGCATTATAACTGTATGGTTCAGTGAACCCATTTTTCTTTCATGTATGTATCGGTACTCATCTCCTGTATGAGGGAATTATAACTATATGGTTCAGTGAACCTATTTTTCTTTCCATATAGGAATAAAACAGTATGATTCCATCAAAGGAATCCATCATCTCTATGACCCAGTACGCTTTCTTAGCATATAGCTCTATATCATTTCTCTCTTTTCCTACCTTATATCCTCTATATGACATATCAAAAATATGAATGTGTATGTAAATGATTCATGACGTAATACGAATGCATTATACTTAATGTTATGATGAATATGGAAATTAATAAGGTATAATGTCAATCTTCCACCATAAATTGTTATTCACAATTCACATCAATTGATATTTCATGAATAAAGAAAATAGATATTACATAGCATCTTTGTACCTCTAGCAATTCACCTGCCAACCTCATTTAATAGATTGGAATATCATAACATGTAACCTATATAATCTAGCATTCATTTCAATATAACAACTACTATTCAAATATTGGTTTATGAAAACATGATTAGTAGCGAAAGATGTAATTTAAAACTTTTAAAACATGTGATTTCATCAGATTTAGCAATCCCATTCGTAGAATACATCAACAAACAAGAAGATCATTAAAGAAGAGATCAAAAACTTACTTTTATGTAGATCTCCTTATTTCTTGTTCATCAGAAAAGTTGTAGCAAACTTTTCAATCCCTAATGTAGAGGATCTCCAAACTATCCATACAAGCAATAGGAATGATTAGTAATCAATATTACTTGTTTTGTTTTTTAGATTAGTAAAACAAAATAGAAACGAACAGATGAATAAAAAATGAATTAAATTTTTTTCTTGATCTCCTATCAAAAACCAAATTAATCTTCTTGTTTTCTATTCCTAAAAGTTATGTCAGACAACTTATAAGGACCTAATTAGGTTTTTAGGTTACTTAAGTCATATGCATGTGCATATCACATGCTTCAAGCATGTGACTTGCATGTGCATGACTTAAAATCCCTCCAGTAGCATATGATAATCATATGCCCTTTCCATCTAACTTATAACACATGAATAAGTCATGTGACATTCACATATGGACGAATTCACGTCCAAGCTCGCGGATGACATTCATATAGAACATGTTATCTTAAATCACTTGTATCTTGAGTTCTACTTATCAAATTTAAGTGATCTTGGTATCAAATCAAAGTTCTTTTCATGCTCTTTCAAATGAACATGAAAGATCTAGGTTATCTTATAACCATAAAACATTATTTCAGCAACATCCATTCATGATTATTATCCCTCTTATTTTTAGTGTGTGACCTTTTGGGTTCTTGACATGTTGGCAACATATGAATATATTATTAAACTCCATTTAATAACATCATATGTAAATCATGAGTAGTTTCTAGTCACACATCATGACTACCTAAATGTCAAGAGGTCATTAGTTTGATTACAACCCTTCCATATTAGATTCCATACAATAAACTCCTTTCATCATCCATTATCTCATTTAGGTTTAAGTATGGATTAATGTCAACTCAATGCAGAATCAAATGTTCTAGATCATGCCCTAAATTTGATGTTTCATGTACCATAATCTTTATTCCTAAAATGCCCTTATGAAACTCATTCATCAATAGGTGTTTTACTTTGGCCAGAGATTCCTGAATAAAGAATATTACATGAATCAATGAGATGAAACCCCTACATTTAATATAAGGTGGTGAATCCTTTATTAATAAATAAATACCTTCAACTACTTCATACTTTCTCCAACCCTAAGCTATGAACTCCTCTTAAGGAGGAATAAAACATAGGAGTCAAAACATAGTGATCCATAATTAAGATAACCTTGTTATCTCAAGTCTTAAGGATACTTGCACTACTGATATGAATAAGATATATTTCATAGACATAGATTAATCATCCATATGAAATCTCACTGGCAAGGTCTCCAATGAGTCAGTCCCAAATCACCCATCTACATGTTCACTTTAGACAACTCTTGCATGATGAATGAGAATCATCCTAAAAGGAAGAATAACATGTGATGATCTTAACTGCATTAACAATATCCATTCTTATTAATACATTGATAAAGGATAATTTAGATATTGAACATTTGCATACAATAAGAATCTCATTTCATAAACTCTTTATGAATTCTCTTATACTGTTCCAATATCTTGGAATTCATTATTTAGTTAATAACCTTTCAACCAGACTGAATAATGAATAAGGACTTTTATTGATAAATCATTCAATATTAAATTACAATAAAACATGATGCTTTAGAGCATACACTAACATCAAAATTATGATATATGTATCATCATGGAATAATATCCTTTATGCCATAAATTTTCAATGATGCATAAAACTTCATTATAAGAGAACATTCATAATTCATTTCCTATGTAGACTCATCATAAGGTATTCTAAGTATGGTAAATAAATAACTATAGTGTACTTATGTACACCTTTCCACTATTGATTGAGTTATCAATCGTGGAAATCTTAAATAGCACAAACCTATTTAGATAATTATTAATCACTATCATTGTTCCTCTATTAAGTCTATGATAAATTTCATTATTTAGTTAATTAATAAAGCCATTTACATTTTGCATAAAATTTCTCACCATAAGGAATTCATACATATTTATTTCATGTAATTATACTTCATTTTCTAGTCATAATAGTCATATTTGCACATTTTCATGTCATAGCATTACATTCATCGTAAGTAGTAATTCTATATGCTTTTTTTGGCCAATTAAACATCTTGAACAAATTACTATTCATAATGAATATTTAATCATTAATGAATCATATTTGAATAAATCATAAGTAATTACCCTTATTTCTATCATTATATAACCATGCATTCAAGTATAGATGCATATACAAGTCATACATGTAATTCAGCTATCCTTAATATCCTAGTCATTTTCGTATTCATTAAGTATACTTAAATACCATTGAACTTCATTTGATAACATACTAGACCATTAACCTTATTCATGTCTTAACATTTCCATATATTCAAGCACATGCACACATTTAAGTCATATATAGGAATTCTAGTATGCAAGCCATGTATCTTGATCAATTCGGCATGTAAGGAACATTAATCAATTATGACTCAAACATAAGACATTAAGGTTAATTTATATCTCTAAGTATATATACATGGATACAATAATGAATAATGAGGTTTAGGTATGAATATCTTTAAGTTTGGAAGCTTGGAACATGCATTCATTAAGTTATCAAACATACAAGGCATGTTACTATTCGTTTGGCAAGGTACATTATTCATTTGGTATGCTATACTATTCATTTGGTCATTTTCTTTCATGAAATCTTCATGTTCTCACCTTACTTGTTCATGCCTTTATATGACCTTATGGAACAAGTTATAAATTATGAAGAACACTCACATTTATGCCATCATCTAATGCATGAATCAAAGTATTAATCCATTTAAACCAAATATCAAAGCATAGCCATTTAAGGTATGCAACTCAAACTTGTGAAAACCAAAAAATGCAAATACCATTTTTGCATGTACTTAGACTAAATGAATTTTTAAGCTATCCTCTTGGCTATTAATATAAACAAGCCATATATCATTAAAAACTAGATTCATCAAGCTTTTGTTCAAGCTATAGTATGAAAATTATCTCATCATTTAAGGCCTCCAAAAGTACAAAGGCTGCATGCTTTATATATCTTGCCTAATTCATGCTTGAATATGATAGTCTACATGGCATGATATTTTTGACCATGTAAATGACTTTAGAATTGTTTAAATCTAGTACCATTGGAAATGATATTCAAAGAGCTTTCTAATGGTATATTACACGTCTAAAAACTCAAACATTAAGGTAGTCAAAACACAATTACCATAAACCCTTACCTTTGCTTTTTAGGTCTGGTTTTAGCAAACACATGCATATATCATGAATACCTCCTCCTTTAAGCATATCAAACTTTAAAAACACTATTAATCATCATTCAAACACTTCAAAATTAATTAAAGTGACTAATAATCACCTTTGAGTCCATTTTCATTTTATTGTCATCTAACATGCACAAATCATATTCTTACCTTACCTTTATACTTACTTTCACAACTTTAAACATTTTATATACTTCATGTATTCTATTGCCATGAAATACATGCATACATATATATATATATACTTTGACATTTAACATAATTAATCCATGCTTACACATCATTATAGCATGATCATAAAATACATATGCATGCATGAATTTAAGGTGTATACGAGGGTATGACAAGTCAGTGGCTCCATAAGATCTCAACTTCTTGAAGTCTTTCTTGTAGGACTCTTTGACAACTACTTATGGCTACACTTATACAATCAGCTTATAAGAGCTGAAGCAACTGAGCTAACTAGGTAGTTATAGGATTAACTGTAGAAGCTGCAGGCTGCTCTGTAATATGTACCCATTCTACTTGACTTGCTTGGTCCTTAGGTTCCTATCTCACCTCAGCTTAACCCCTGGCCTTTGAAGTCCCTTCTTATGGATTAAAATTATCAACTACTTCCTCGCCAGTAATTACTGCCCTATCAGTCATTATGATAAATTTGTAACATATAATGGATCTCACCAGTTAGCAGTAAGAACTCAAAAAAAACTCCTACCCATGTAACATTATAACTCCAAGCAATAAACGTGTCTATGTAATTCATACATTAAGCTAAACCATAACTCTAATACCACTAAAACATGTAACACCTAGTAGTGGTGCGACATGCTCCCTTAGAATAGTTAATAGTCTTCACACAAAGGGAAAACTAAAATCTATTCTACAAGGGATACGTACTAATTAAAAAATTTTAAGAAAGAATCAAATTACATTCAATACCAATTAAACCATGAATTCATTAATCATTTCAAATACAACATAGCATTTTATCATAATTAATATAACAAGGCAACCCAATATTTACTTTGTAGTAGTAGAGATCTATGTCATAGTCATACATAATAATTTATTGCCATAAGTTAAAAAATATAAAAGTTACATAATTAAATAATAGTTTGGAGCAAGCTTCATCAGTCTTTAACATAAACCAAGTGACTACAAAATAAAATTTGTAACTGGTGTCTAACGATCTATGTGTAAACCTGAACAACTAAGACATGCATTCATCAAATGATAATGTTGAGATAGACTCAATGGTGCTATAAATTAAATGAGGAAAATGATAGTAATAGAACAATTATAACAGAATATCTAAGAAGCATCAAGAGTAACTCATATAGAATATTATTACCAGGTATGTATAATTATTGATCAGTACAAGTAATACTCAACAACATCATTCTCATTTATGGTTGCATCTGTTGCTATAGTATTTTCCATACATACATGCGAGCATCAGTTTCTGGCAGCCCCTAGAGCAAGGCTTGTGAAGCTTACCAATTGAGGACCACACTTGGAGGGGAAGCGTGGACTTCCTGAGGGGCTACCTCAAGGAATGATATGAACTTAAAAGAGTTGCAAGGGAGTCACCACCGGATGGTTCCAGATTGGTTCAACCAACCTATAGCATGAGTGCTAGTTAAACCCTTCAGAGATTGGGTTCGGGTGGTGAAGATCTATTTTTATGAGTTTCCAAAATTGATTTTACCATTATAGTTGGAGTTAATTTTTCTAAGCAGGCAAGCATATGAGCGTATACGTAAGCATATAGCGTGGTATATGATTTGGCATAGCATGGTTGCACGTAGAATGACATATAATGCTATATGGCGTTTGGATGACATGGCATATGCATGACATGTAAAGATGATGACATAATAGAATGACATGACATATGCATGATATGACATAGTAAAAATAACATGGCATATGCATGATATGGTATAGTGATGTATGTGTGAATTGGCATTCAACATGGCATATGATATGGCATGGCATAATGACATGTGATATGACATCATGGAAAAATGGCATGGTATATTGGCATATAGCATGCCAAATAGCACATATTTCATGGTAAGTTGGCATATCTTGGATCGTATTAGCATACGAGATAATATATATTATGGCATGGCATATGCATGGCATGGTATAGAAGTGTATGATGTATCATGTGACATGATATGACATATATAGTTTAGCAAATATAATTGTGAGCACTGGTTTCTGCCGGAGCCCAAAGCGAGGCTTGCGATGCTCACAGACTGAGGACTGCACTTGGAGTGAAAGTGCAGACTTCCCGAGGGGCTACCTTAAGGAATGATATGGACTTGAAATAGTCACAAGGGAGTTACCACCGCATGGTTTTGAATTGGTCCAACCAACCTATAACATGAGTGCTAGTTAAACCCTTTAGAGATTGGGTTTGGGTGGTGGAGATCTATTTCTATGAGTTTCCAAGATTTATTTTACCATTATAGTTAGGATTAATTATCCTAAGCAGGCAAGCATATGAGCATAAAGGTAAGCACACAGTGCAACATGTGATTTGGCATTGCAAGATTCCACGTAGAATGGCATATAAGGCTATATGACATATGGATGGCATGGCATATGCATGATATGGCATAATATTGATAAAATAACATGGCATATGCATGATATGGCATAATATTGATAAAATAACATGGCATATGCATGTCATGTGAAGATGAATGACATATCATATGCATGATACGACAACTTAGCATGATACATCAACTTAGCATGATACATAAGCATAAAATCATGGCGAATAGCACATATAGCGTATTACGTTAGTGTTTTTAGATCATGTTGGCGTTTATAGAATGCGTGCTGTATGCATAGCATAAGAAATGGATGGCATGGCATATGCATGGCATGTGAGATGATGCAAAACATATCATGTGCATGACATGTGAAAAGAATGACATATCATATGTATGACATGTGAAGTGATATATGGCATATCATGTGCATGACATGTGAGGTGATGTATGGCATGGTATAGTGAATGACATACCATATGCATGATATGTGAAGTGAATGACATATCATATGCATGATATGACATAGCAATATGTGTGTAATGGCATGGCATAGTGAGGCGTATGTGAATTTATATTCAACATGGTATATGCTATGGCATATGATATGACATGTGGTGTCGCATGGCATAATGTCATGGCATAGCATATTGGTTAATTGCGCATATTTGTATTGCGTATTGGCATATTGGATTGTATTGGCATATTGATACTTATAAGCATACAAAATATGGTATGTTATGACATGGCATATGCATGGTATGACATAGTAGCGTGTGATGTGTCATGTGACATGGGATGTGACATGAATGATATGTATATTTAAGTAAATATAAATCATCTACAAATAAAAAATAATAATGGCCAGTGAAAGGGATCGAGGAATTAGGGGATACACATGGGATATTAAAGGGAAATTGTTACAAAGCTATAATAAATCCTATCTTATTACACAAATATCCTCGTATACATATTTTGGGACATTAAGTAACATCCCCCCCTTCTTGGGTGAATTTTCTTCTCAGGCGACACGATCCAAAAATGCACAATGAATAATATGCAAAACAAATAAATAAATTCATTAGTAGCAAATGAATTTAGGATTTATTTGACTAGTCCAATGCTATACAAAAGCATGAACCAAGAGTCAAAATCCAACAATTATTTGGCAACAATCACATGAATAAACATGTGTCGGATCATGAAAATTAATTTTTATAAAAATAATTTTAGGTAAAACTATTTTTATTTGATCATGGAAAATTAAATGGGAGGGCTAACATCACATAAAAATTATTGGAGATAGCCAATCAACCAATTTAAATCTAATCTTTTCAAAAACTGAATTTATACGAGTTAAAATAGCATTTAATTGTAGAAAATTAATTTTGAGGCCAAAATTAATTAAATTTAATTATTTTATGATAGATCCAATGTACTTGAGCCACTGTAAAGCATCAAATACTACTAGAAAAATCAAATCAATTTTGAAAATGATCGAAAAATGTGATTTTTGGGAAATTTTCCAGGGGATGTGCGCCGTGCATCACACTATGTGTGCCACACATAGGCTATGTGTGGCACACATAGTATGACCTGTGGCACACATAGTTGATGAATCTCCAAGAAAATCAAATCTGTCAATACAGAAACAATCTATAGATAAAAATAAGCAACTTTAATGAAGACAGTACCTCATTTTGAACACGAATCAGCCTCCATTTTGCAATCCAAACATTTAATTGAGTAATTAAATTAAATAATTAATTTTAGGCTAAAATTAATTAGATCTGGATAATATTTGATAGATCCAAAACCCCAAGTGCATGGATAAGCCTCTGGAGTTGCTAAAAAAATCAGATCCAAAGCGGATCGGGTGAAAAATGGAAGTTTCTGTGAAATTTGGGATCTATGTGCCCCGCACATAGATCTATGTGTGCCATACATAGTCTATGTGTGGCACACATAGTAGCATTTGTGGCGTGCATAGTTTTTAAAACAGAGGAAAATCAAAGGTTTTTCAGCAAAAACCTAAGATCCACCCCGATCTAGGTAGATCGAAGCCTGAAAATAAGTTTTTGCTTCGTGGATTTGCATCCAACATAAGAAAAATAATTTTAAGGTTAAAATTATTTTAGATCCGACAAGTATATGGTAGATCCAAAACACTAGAGGCATAGGGGAGCCTTTAATGTTACTGAAGGAGCCATATCAGGTGAAAAATTGATAAAAAAATGGGAGAAAAATGACATTTTCTTTGAAATCTGAGGCCTATATGCACAGCATATAGGCCTATGTGTGCCACACATGAGCTACATATGGCATACATATGTATATATGCGCATCATATACCATAAAAAATAGTAATAAAATGGAAGATTTTTGAAGAAAATGGAAGAAAGGAAAGAATTTACCTCTTGGCAGTAGGATTTTCTTCAAGATCTTCACTCTAAACGTGCTTAGGGAGCCTAACTAGAGCCAATTTATCTCTAAATCCTAAGGATTTAATTAATTTAGGAGAATTTTGGCAGAGTTTTGGTGACGCGGAACCCAATGGCAATTATGCCACAAACCCACACGTACCTAAGATATAGCTCCAATGGTAGAATAAACCCCCGCCCTATTGAACCCCCAAACTAGCAAGTATGGAAACGCAAATGATAAGGCTTAATGGAA
>CANYBF011544746.1:0-12477 GCA_948192965.1 Dalechampia spathulata | reverse complement strand
GGATTTATTGTAGGGTTTTAGCCACACATTCAAGCATAAACACTTAATTATCATGCTCGCTTCCATTAACATACATTTTCATATAATCATCAGCACATCATATCCACTAATTGCATACATACACATATATATACACGTCTATATACATACATACACCCTAACAATCATACGTGTACGGACAAACTACTAGGGTCCTAGACGTGGGCGTAACATTTAGTATGTAACTATTACGCACCTCGATATCTCCTTTACTATTAATAAATTATGTTAGTTTTTGCATTCCCTAACTTTGATCCATTGGAAATCTCTCAAATGCCTACTTCATTAGATTAAAGGAACGTTATCCCTTGGTTTATGAAATTCCAATGACTCAAATTCTTAGTTACAATGTTTTACTGACAATGATTAAGGTTTTGTATTAATGATTGATGATATACTAATGGTTTTGATATTTATCTTGCCAAAATTTTGAACTCTTGCCTTTCCAAGAAACCACCTAAAGTTGCT
Organism: Dalechampia spathulata; assembly: GCA_948192965.1. Classification (NCBI taxonomy): domain Eukaryota; kingdom Viridiplantae; phylum Streptophyta; class Magnoliopsida; order Malpighiales; family Euphorbiaceae; genus Dalechampia; species Dalechampia spathulata. The sequence continues at coordinate 11,970 of CANYBF011544746.1, read as the reverse complement.
CATTCTTCTACAAAGAGTGAATATAAAGCTATTGCTAATGGTGTTGCTAAATTGCTTTGGCTAAATTCCTTACTATGAAAACTGTAGTTTGCTTCATATTTAGTGGCAATTCTTTGGTCTGGTAATATTAATGCAATCTACTTAACTAAGCATCCTATATTTCATGCTTGAATATGACATATAGAATTGGATTTTCATTTTGTTCATGAACATATTGATAACAGTTTTACTCAAATTCGCTTTCTTTCAATAGATGGTCAAATTGCAAACATTTTTACTTAGCTATTGTTGACTTCTCACTTCATTTTCCTTTACCAGAAGTTATGCCTCAAGTTGTCAACCACAAACTTACAAAACATGTTACACCTAATATCTTTATATGATAGATACATTTTATGATTTACATTTATCTTAGACTCTTTTATCCCTACAACTTATTGTTTATCTCTATCTTGTATCTGATTCTTACGGGGAACTACTTCTCTCCCTTATATTATTTTGGTCATTAATATATAAACACATTTTCAGAAATATTTATTTATATTACTTTAAATCATAACACTTCTAAGTCATACACTCCCTCTCTCTATTGCATTAATTCGGTGGATCAAGTTGGAAACACATTCAAATCTTGTCCTCCACTTAGCTTACATGTTAGAAGGGTTTTGCATACGTATCTGCATCACAAACCAACTGACATATTATAAATTTGTTTCACTCGATCCAACCATAATAACCTTTAGTGGTTTGCACTATTTATTTCCTGTCCAGCAATCATTCTCTACTGCTTTGTTCTTTCTTGTTTTCTGATTCAATCAACAATATTATTTCCATATGTAAGCGTCTATTACAGTTCGTCTAAATTCAAAGCTGACTAAAATTAATGCAGCTCAAATTCTGCCCTTAATAAAATCCCATATGCCATCTTCGATACTTGTCCCAACATTACTATTTACGTTAAATCCCTCCAGAAGTCATCATATAATAAGTTCTATTCCTATGCCATACATGTATATATATTCGGTCCATTAATTCTTCTCTAACAAGGGATATTTTCTAATTAGTTTCCACATATATCAGGCACACACTTACGCACATAAACCTTTATCTATACAGTGCACTAATTTATCCTATTCAGTTGCACTTTACGCTGATTCAACCCAACCTTATCATAATCATTATTTCAGCTGTTGCGTAACTTTAGTTTAGTTTAGTTTAGTTTCTTTCTTTTTCATTCTTAACATAAAAACACGATGGCATACATGCATATCGTGTATTAATTTTCATATATATTCATACATGCTTCAAACGAAGCTGGAACAGCCACTAAATCGTTACTTTCCATTTGATTATATTAAAATTATGTTTGCGTGTGTTCATATAGATTTGGTGTTCTCAAACTCACCTCAACGGTTGGATAGGCTTCATTCTTTAACTGACCGAAGACTCCTTCTAATCACCTCTGTTCAATCCATCCAACCATCAATAGTTTAGGGAGAATTAATCCCCTGTACCATTCTGTTTCTTCCTCTTGCTTTTATTAGGATTAGCACAAAATTAAGTCTTTTCATCCTTCCCGCTAATGGTTGAACATAATTGCTGTAGGAATAACTCCACCGCTGCCCACAAAATCTATGCTAAGCGGCAAAGGTCGTCTCCTAGTTCACATGGTGTTTGACTTTCACTTTTACTTTCCATTTATTTCGTTAAATTGGCATAGCTGAGCAGTTATAATCAATTGTTACGTAATGCCATTTGACGCTAATCAAATGGATTAAATAAAGAAATATTAAGTATTAACTTCATTCGAACCAAGGTTTATTCCTTTCCATTTAATTTCCCTCTTAACAAGGTCTTTGAGGTTCTTCAACATTAATTGAACAATTATTGAATTAAATACAATAAATGATGTACTCTGGTATCCTTTAACGTTATCATCATATGCAAGTTTAATAAATAAATATATATATTGATTTGATCTGATAACTTCATCAAACATTCATCATAATTATGAGGATTAAACTAATCTCTAAATCAATTTTATTAGCAAGCATGAAAATAAGGTTTAATATACACTTATTAAAAAATCTTAAAGGATATATATGATAATGGATATGACAAGATGACCCTCTTCCATGCAGATCATTACATAAGCCTCCAAATAAAATAGAAATATGTAGGATTAATTTACATGTTATTGATGATAAGCACCTACTCCAATACACCCTTTTTTCCTTGGAGGATCTTTCGCAGTTTTACCATCTCAACGTCGCAGGGAAATACTGCAAAAACACATAAATTGCTTTTGTTTAGTACTTATGTAATAACTAAGTTTCTAAGTCCATTATTATAACATGTAAAAGCAACAGATGATCACCTTGTCAATGAGGGACTGGTAATATGGCTTAACTGCCTCAACGTCAACCAGAACCTTGCTCTTGCTATAGAGATCATACTTGCTGCATATTAATGTTAGTTTGTTTGGTTAGGAACTGAAAGACTTGAAGAAACTAATTACTAATATAAAAGTTAAAAGAGAAGAAACGAATGCTTACTTAAAAATGTGAAGCCATTTCAAATTTTCCTTGTCCTCCTTGTTCATTAGGTGCATGTAGGCTCCTACTTTATGCAAAGCTATAGAGGACAATATGCACATTATTTAGTTTTAAACGAATAATCATCCATTTAGAGCTAAAATATGCGACTGAATTCAATTAATGAATAACTTACGATAGAAAGAATGGTATCGAACAATGAATAATGCAGATGGAGGTAGAGTTGTTTCATTTTCCTTGGCCACCTGCAGATAAATGATGAAGGTTTATGATCAAGAGATTTCTTTTTGTATTTATGTAAAGTATAATCAAAGTGAAATTATACCAAATACATGTAGTCGTCATGTCCCCATGATATCATTACGTTGTTCAGCCCACATCCTTCCTCATAAATTCCATTTTTGGTGCTGTAGTCAGGATTTTTGTAATCTGGGTTTGCTTCAAAGTACTGCAAAAGTAATAATAATATAAACTTAGTCTCATACTATGTTAATTTATTTGAGAGGAAAAAGCAAAGAAAGCAAATACCTTGTGATGAACATTAGATTCATCAAAAGCGCAGCCAAGAGGAAATGTATCTCCTGCAGTTATAAATTAAACATTCACTATATTGTTTTGGAAAAAGTTAAAAACAAGAGAAAGAAAGGCTAAGAGAAGCCGTCACAGTTTAAATGAACAATACTCACCCACAACAGCCCATTGAGGAAGTTGTCCAAATTGAGGAAGAAGAAGGACCTTTCCAAGATCTGAAATCCCAATAATCCAAGATAGAGTTAACTTATTTGCCTTGTCAAAGTCAAAACATGCCGAAATCATTTAAAAATATCCTATTGCTGTGGTAAGGGAAAATGTGCTGTTATCAATTAGTATAGGACCCACCAAGTAGAAGATTTGGTAGGACAAGTTAGTTGTTATGGTAAAGTGCAATTTCATATGCAACATACTTTAATTAAGCACATTGTGTGGTGTAAAAGAAATTAGGAAAGAAAGAAAAGAAAAGAATTTTGATTGCTTTTCATGTGTTTGGTGTTGAGAAAGAATTTGGATTAATTGAGAAATCAAACAATGTATGAAGTAGTACTACTACTAATTATTTAGCATGTCAAAAAATCTTTGAAAAGATTAAACCTGCTATATATGTACCACTAAATTACCTTGTAATATGGTTTAGAATTTACCATCCAAGTCATAACCATACGTACCATGAATAAGAGCCGTCAAGTGCAACCAATCCTCGTCAGGGTAATCTTTCCTGATGGCTTCAGCAGATTGCAGCAAGTGTTGAATTTGGGGCTCATCCAAGTCGGGATCACTTTCATCAACAACTTCATTGAGGAGCTCACAACATTCCCAAATGCTCATTACAGCTTTGTCCAATTTAGAATACTCCTCCCTCATCTTCTTTACCTGTGCATTAGCATTACACCATCACCAAAACATCCCAAATATAACAACTTTTAAATACATTTTTAGTTACGAGCAGGGCGTCCGTAGCAATATTAACAATCAGATATGCCCTAGACCGACCATAAAATTACTAGCCCAAAAGCATTCGAAAATAAAGAAAATTTTTCTTACAAAATTGTAGGTTTGGTTGATGTGTTGTCGTTTGTAGAATTCTTCTACAGACTTTTGTTTTTCACTTTCGGCATTGTAATCCCTGCAACGTGTTTGCATCATTCCACATACATCATATCTCAACCTTCCCTCAAAAAATTCATTTTTAAATCCAAAAATTTAAAACGAACTTGATACCTGAAAGACTTTCCAAAAGCATTAATTTCAGGTGCATCAAATTCTTCATTAGAAAAAGGTTTAGGCATATGAAATCCACCATCCAATACCAATTCCTTGATATCATCCTCGTGTTTCTGGTCCTCCACTCGAGTTCCTGTAACAAGTTGTATTAACAAAACAATAACAATTAATCAAAGAAAAGCAGTGAGATTAATCAACAAACAAAAGGGGCATTAACAATATAGTTAGCAGGAAAGGAAGACCATTACGTACCAAGCTCAGGCTGGCTAATGAGGATAGTCATTGTGACCCCAAAAAGAATAAAAAATGAAAAAACAAATATAATGAATAAATAAAGAACAAGATATGGAATTGAAGAGGAATATGCTACGAAAGGATTAATGGGTGTGATATGACATTGATGCAGAATGAGCATCTATTTATATTACCTTCAAGCAAGTCCTTCCTTGCGAATTGGAAGGTTTTTAGTCCTTGAAAAGAAAAGCCATCGTCCTTTTTCAGGAACAATCCAAAAATACTTTATCCAACTTACGCGCTTGAATATGGCGCGTAACAGTCAGAATCGTGTTAAATAAAAATCACAAAATGCCACGTGTACAACTAAATTTATAAAAGATTAGCTGATAATAGTGAAATAAAACTGTGTGTATCTTCGATGTTTAGGATTAAATCTAACTCATTCCTATCAGTTTTTGCATGCAAGGACTTGCCAATTTTGAGAATCTATGCATGGAAGGATATAGCGAATTCGATCTATAAAAAGGAAGGACTAAACCCTAAAAATAAGACACTAGAGATATTTAAGAAAATAAAATAAAAAAGTTTGAAGGCGTTGGCCTGAGTCAGCTGTACGTGGACATCATATCCAATATTTGCTGCCACTGACGCAGCACCTAGTCATACACAACAAACAATTTGACTTTCTCTAATATTAAAATTTTTTGAAAAATCAAACGATCAAATACAACTGTTGAGGAAGATACCCCATTAATCAACCCTTGAACTTTAATTAAAGGTATGTTTTTCTCACTAAATGTGTGTGAGCGACATTGCAAGAAATTCTCAGATTTTTCATTTTTTTGGTGTGAAATTATTTCAGTTTTATTTTTTTATTTTTATATAATCATTATAGTATATTAAAAGAGGAAATAGGATAACAAAAAATTAATCTACACTCTTTTTTAATTTTTGTTAAAATTATTTTTTATCTAATGATATATAAAAATAAATTTTATTTAAAATAAAGTCAAATATAAATAATAATTTTTATCTATCTAAAATAAATGTAAAAAATTAATCATTAATGATATTAATTTATAAAAATGAATGTTTATCTAATTTTATACAAAATATTAATATTATTAAATTGTAAAACTAACTTTATTTATCTAATTTCATATAAAATTAAATTATTATTTTTAATTTATAAAAATAAATTTTATGTTATTTTAATTATCTAATGATTTTAATTTATAATAATTAATTTCTACAAACTATAAATACAAAATAATTTTATTATCTAACGGTTTAATTTGTTAAAATTAATTTTTATTATCTAATTTTATATAAAAAATAAAATGATTAGTTTTGAGGAAATAAAATTTTAATAACAAATCTAAATTTATTAAAATTAATTTTATTTTATTTTAATTATCTAAAAGAAATAATTTTAATTTAAAGTAACTAATGTCTATCATAAAATTATATAAACAATATTACTTATTATTATTTTCAAAAATATGAGGCATTTATTAAAGTTACAAAATATGTAACATATGACTTAACATTTCAAAATTTATACTATAATAGTTAAATGAAATAGATTGCTTGAGTACACTTTATTCAGATTTTTAATTAATATTATATAAGAGAAGAGAAACAAGTAAAATCATCATTTTACCATTACTTTAAATTTATTTAAACTAATTTTAAATATCTAATACTAAAAAGTTTAAGTTATAACAATTAATTTTAGAATTTTATTCAAAATCAAATATAAATGCAAATTATTTTTATTATCTAATGATTTGATTTGTTCAAATTAATTTTTATTATCAATTTTTATATAAAAAGATCAACACATAAATAATTAATTTTAAGAAAATAAAATTTATTGAAATTTTAAATTTTTTAATTTTATTAAAATTAATTTTATTTTATTTAATAATCTAATAATTTTAATTTTAATTTATAAAAACTAATTTTTATAAAAAATATAACGTCTTTGTTAAGGTTATAAAATATCACAAATTATTTTGTGTGACGTCTCACATTTCTTGTTGCTTTTATGTCTCTATGGTTAGATCATGATTGTTATATTTAGAGTAATTATGGCTATTCTATTGATACATATGTAGAATTGTTTACAACATTAGTTTAAGTAATAGTCAAGCCATTAAAACTAGCGAAAGGTATGTATTTATGAACTCTCAAAATGTAGAATACTTGATGGTAAAAGAAAACTTAACATCTTTCTAGATTCTTAATAGTAACCCACTAATGCAAATCACCTTGAACAAAGTAAATAAAAAGAACCAAAATAGCAAAAAGAGAACTAAACTATAAGAAAAAATGACCATGAGGCAACTCCATTGATAGTAATAATGACTTTTCAGTCTATCTAAACATATTTACATGGACATTATTACACAAACAAAATTAATTAAGAACATGTGACAATATCTTAAGCCATAGTTGGTCTTTCTAAACTATTAGTTTTTCCATGGTTTCCTTATGTAGGGAAAATACTTCTTTAGGTAATTACTATTAATGTACCTTTTGTATGGATCTCCTTCCAAGCTTGTTAATCAATAGATTTTACCTTCCAAGACCTAATGAATTTTAAATGGTCCTTCCTAATTGGGTGACCATTTCCTATATTCCTTATTCTTATTCTTATTCTCTAACCCTATCAACATGGTTTCTTCATATTCAGCAAAAGTCTGATCATTCTATTTGACCACCTTTAGAAATCGCATAACCATTTTTAAGGGCAAAATAACATCATGTCCATACATTAGAGCAAATGACTGACATTTGTAGCACTTCTTTTTATGGTACTATAAGCCACAAGGTTTTTAACAAGATCCTATGCCAGTTCCTATGATTATCCTCAAGTATCTTCTTTAAAATTCCTATAATAATTTCGTTAAATGTCTCTGCCTACTTATTAGTTTGAGCATAATGTGGAGTAAAGTTGATAAGTTTAATTCCATAATCCTCTTTAAAGTCTTTCATTTTTCACCTATGAACATTCTCCCTTAATATGTAGTTATGATCTATGGAATTCCAAAATTGTAAATAAGATGCTCTTTAATAAACTAAATCATATCTTTTTATTCCATGTTCTTAATTGGTATAGCTTCTTTCTATTACGTGAAATAATTAGTTACAATAATAATAAAAGAATATTCTTTAGAAGAAGCAATATAAACCTTACCAATTAGGTTAGCCCAACCTTTAAAAGGCCCAGACTTCACTATAGAGCGGAGCTCCTTAGTTAGAACTCTTTGAATGCTTCCATATTTTTGACATTGAATGCATCCTTTAGCATAAATGATGCAATCTTTTAGGATTAGTGACCAATATTAGTTACGTCTCCCAATCAACCATCTCATTTTAACCTCACTTGGTATACTACACACCCTTTCATGCACCTATTTTATAACCTCTATGACCTTCGAAAAAGCCAGACACCTAAGCAATAGGCCATCAAATCCTTTCCTATAAAGTTCCCCTTCTAGCAAGACATAATTTTATGCCTAAACCTTCACCTTATTTCTTTCCTGAATAACCTAGGTATCTCTTGATGTTAGCTCTCCAATCATTGGCCACATTCAGTTCTAAATTGAAACTCTCCACTTGGGTTTCTCTTTTAGCAATTAAAAAATGAGTCTTTTTCTCAACCATGATTAATCAATGTGTAAGTTCCTTAGACATTTGCAATCTTAAGGCAAGCTGAGCTAATTGATTTACCTCATAATTTATTTCTCTAGGATCATGTATGAAAGAAACCTCATTAAAATGATGGATTAATTACATGATAATAGTCTAGTAGTCTATCAATGAAATGTTGTTACACTTATATTCCATTGGCAATTGTTCCATGACCAATTGAGAATCCCCCATAATCAATACCTTCTTAGCTCTAAGCTCTTATAAGATTTCTAGCCCGATGACCCAAGCCTTGTACTTAGCTTGATTATTGGTATAATCAAATTCTAAGCTAAAAGATAAAGTCATCCTTATGCCTTTTTGTAAAGTAATCATACTCCAATTCCCCCTTTCTTCTTTATACTAGATTTATCAAACTTTAACACCTAAGGTTATGAGTAAGCTTTAAAAATAAGAAACTCAAAATTTTCTGCTTGAACCTCCATTATTGAAGGATGGTATACTAGAAAATCCACTAGACCTTGCCCTTTGATTGACTTTTAAGGAAAGTAAATAAGGGTAAACTCAGCTAAAACTAAAGCCAAACACCACTTCCCAACTCTCCATGTTATAATCCATCCATTTTAACAATTATTTCATTAAATCTATATGAGATCCCATCAAAACTCAGCTATTGATAATATAATATCATTGTTTAGTGGATTTAAAATATAAGGTCAAACATAACTTCTCAATTTGGGAATATTGTCGCTCATTTATTGTCGGTATCTTGCTAAGATAGTAAATCATCTGTTCATGGCCCATAGAATTGTCTTAGGCTAAAAGACAACCCATAGACTCATTTTTAGCAAAATTATAAAGCTTTAAAGGTACTTTTAATCGAGAAGGTAATAAAATAGTGGGTTTAGAAAGGTTTTCTTTCATTCTCTTAAAAGCTAGTTAATGTTTATCTTCCCATTTGAATTCTTGCATGTCTTTTAGTGTTATTAAATCTAAATATTCCTTGGTTTCTTTTGTGAGATTAGATATAAACCTCCTCAAATAATTGACTTGTCCTTAAAATCTCTATAGCTCTCTTTTGTTCTTTAAGGATTGCGTCTCTTGAATCACTTTAGCCTTATTTCTATCCACTTTAATGCCCTTATTATGGACTAAAAATCTAAGAAAATTACTTGTGCACACTTTAAAGGCACACTTGAGAGGATTAAGTTTCAAGTTGTACATCTTCATCCTTTAAAAGTTTTTATTTTAAATGTTTCATATATTTAAATACCTTCTTTGATTTAATCACAATATCATCAATGTATACCTTTAGTAGGTTCTCAATCATATCATTGATAATCATGTTCATGCCTCATTGGTATATGGCTCTGATATTTTTAACCCATACATCTAAATGTTGTTTTATAGGTATCTCATTCGCAATCATGATATGTATCTAGAGAAACCATAAAAGAATGATAGTAATTCATTCTTGAAAGTGGTATCTACTAACACATCGACCATAAGCATAACATACACATCTTTTAGGTGGCTACATTTATATCTCAAAAATCTATACAAATATGTAACTTTTCATTCCTTTTAACTACAAGAACAATATTAGAAAACTATCTCATGTACCTAGTAAAGTATATGAACTTTTCTTTGAGCAATTTTTCAATTTCTTCCATTACCTTTAGCTTTAACTCCTTTGACATTCTTTTGGCAGGTTGTTGTAATGACTAAGACCCAGGCTTGATTGGTAACCTATGTTCCATTACGTTTCTACTCAATCTTAACATCTTATCATAATTCTAGGCAAAATAATCACTATACTCTTAGAGCAAAGAAATAACCTTAGCTTTCAAATCCTTCTATAGGGTTGAATTGATATATGTAATTCTCATATCATCTGAAGTCCTTAAGTTTACCTCTTTTAAAGGATCTAGCATAACTAGGTTTTGATCTTAAAATTTATAGGAGCTTCTTCTAAGTCTTCAATCTGAACCTCATCTACTTCATCATCATGATCTCCTTTAAATATCACCTCGACCTTATTAACTCCTTCATTATCCTCTTTTTTCAATTAGTCTAAAAGTTATTGCACTTGTACCTTTTATAAGGTTGCTATAGCTGCAGATAACTTTGTAAAAGTATGTATAGCCATTAACTTCTTTAATAGTTATGCTATGGCTCATCGACCTATAAGGCATTATGTCTCAGGTTTCAGTACTCCATTTGACCACCTTTGGATCTCTTTCACATCATCCTTTTACATGTATACAAACTATGGACCTCCATTCTTCTTCCTGCTATAAAATTTGATTTGTTTGTATTTTAGTTCATGAAATTTAACATCAATAGCATTTAAATTTACTTTAAAAGGCTAACTATCTGCTCATACTACCTCCATATCATTTCCTTTGTAAAATAATAGAAATTGGTAAAGAGAAGAAAGGACACACCAATTGGCATGCATTCAATCTCTTCCTACCAAAGCACGATAATTAGCAGTGCAGTTAATGATAAAGAAAGCTAAGAGTGAGATACTAGATCTCACTATTAAATCAACTAACAAAATACTCAATATTCTTTAAAATTCTTTATTAAATGTTGACATTATCATGTTTATAGGAATTAAATAATCTTCTATTCACCCCAATAAACACATCATCTTTAATGGCATTATATTAACCATTGAAACATTATTAATAAGCACCTAAAGATAGGTCTCCCATTCATATTCACCTTGATGTATAGTGGATTGATATGTTTAGTCATTTGCTTATAAGGCTCTTAAAAACTACCATGTTTGGCTTGTATGGATGAGATACTTGCATTGAAGTTCTAGCATATTACTCATCCAAGTCAATATTAGTATAAGATCCTTTAGAAGAACCAACCTCTTTTTTTTTTTTTTTGCATAAACACACAACGTAGGGTGACTATATCAATAACATAACCACAAGGAATAGGAATACCTCTAACTAAAAAAGATTTCTTAGCTTCCTTAGTGTTTTTCTCGCTAGTCTCCTTCCTATCATTATCAACATCCTCTATTGCCTTTTTATTGAATTTTATTTCTCCCTTAGCTCATTATCTAGTTGCTTCTTTCTTCATTTAGCTACTCTTTGCCTTTATAACCTTCATTTTTTGAGTATAGGATAGAGGCTCAATAAATTTCTTATGATGCATTACATGTTATTTTTACCTTGATGGAACCATGAATCTTGACACCAAGGGCTCGCTTAGAGTGAAAGTGCAATCTTGTCGAGGGGCTATCTCAAGAAGTGAAATGGACCTAATGAAGGTCATGAGATGGAGTCACCATCGGATGGTTTTGGATTTGGTTCAACTGGCCCATAGCATGAGTGCTAAGTCAAACCCTTTAGAGATGGGTTCAGGTGGTGAGGATATATTTTCTTAGAGTTTGCAAGATTGATTTTACCATTTTAATCGAGTTAATTGTGGTAGGTAGGTGAGTATTCATAAGTATGAAATAAAGCCCATAACACGATATAGCATGGGAGCAATCATGATAAATGTATCATGGTATAAGCATGGTAAGAATGAATAACATGATATTAAGTGTCGCACCCTAATTTTGGACCGGCTTTGATTCAGATCGATTCCGAGTTGATTCTGGGCCATTTAGGGTTCTTTCGGACCGTCCTGGGTCCTTTCAGACCGGGCTAGGCCCGTTTAGGGTTTCATTTAGCACTTTTGGGAGGATGTGCGATCGCATATGTCCCATTACATGCCACATATGATCATGTGCGTT
>CANYBF011544472.1:0-20072 GCA_948192965.1 Dalechampia spathulata | reverse complement strand
AAATTTTATATAAAGTTAAATACTACTCATTTTATTTATATTTATCAATTACTTATTATTTTATAATTTATATTATATTATATTATCTAATTTTTTACCTATATAAATTTTATTTAAAGATAAATGCTACTAATTTGATTCGTATTTATTAATTAATAATTATTTTATATTTTATAAAATATTTATTAAAGTTATAGAATATCCTACATTGTTAAAAAATAAATTAATATTTTTAAACTCATAATATAAAAGTCAAGTAAAGTAGATTAATTGAGCACATCTATCTTGAATTTGTAATTAATATTATAAGAGAAAAGAGAAACAAGTACAATAATAGTTTTATCATTTCTCTAAATTTATTAAAATTAATTATATAAATAATTATTTTTTAAAAAATAAAAATTTATTAAAAAATAAAAATTTATTAAATAATCTAAATTTACTAACACTAATTTTATTTTATTTTATTTTAATAATTTGATAGTAATTATTTTAATTTTTAAAATTTGAATTATATAATAATATTATATGAAGAAAAATAATACTTCTCATTATTTTTAAAAATATGATGTATTTATTAAAGTCATTATTAATTTATAATTTAACTTTTTTAATTATGAAATCCCAGGAAGCGCTGGCAACACGTGCGATTTATAGTGGTTCGGCTAACTCTTTCCTATGTCCACTTTCTCCTAAGTCACAACTTAGGGTTCTACTAAAATCTTAACCAATTACAATAAAGGATTCACCAATGAATCCAATCCACAGTGTTTTCAAGGTTTACACTCTAACCTTTACAATTTCAATCCTCACAAACAACTCAAATACAATAATCCTCACATCAACCCCACACTAAATACACAAAGAGCAAATGAGTAACCAAGCTTAGAACTTACTTGTAACTGATGACAATAGCTCAAAAATAGATGCTCTGTGATTGTATTTTTGTTAGCTCAAAAGATATGAAAGTTGTGTTAAAGAAACTAGCCGTTTTTCAGACTTTAAAACCTAATTTCTAAGGCGCGTACGGCCGTACAATATTTGTACGCCCGTACGAATTCAAAACTAGCCATTGGAAAATGCGAGGGAACTGTGATACGCCCGTACCACCTAAGTTTCCTGATAAAAAAATTTTCCTGCGAGCTCGTGTACGGCCGTACCAACCAATGGTACGCCCGTACCAAACCTAATGAAATAATTTACACTTGGTACGCCCAGCCGTGTGGTCGTACCATTTCACATACAACAGTTGGTACGCCTGTACCAAGAGTGGTACGTCCGTACCAAATACAAAAACACTTAGAAAATTGCAAATAACTTAAATTGACTCACACGTGATACAACACTCAAAACCTAGGGTCTAACAAATTATAATCTTATAATTATTTAGGATTTATATAATTTAATTATTGAAATTATTAAAAATTTAAAAATATTAATTATATTAAATTTGTAATAGATAATTTATAAAAATTTATTTTATTTTATTTTAATTATCTAATAGTAATAATTTTAATTTATAACAACTAATTTTTATAATAATATTATATAAATACAAAATATTATTTATGATTTTTTTTAAAAATATGAGATATTATCATAGTATATTAAAAGAGAGAAGGAAATAGAGAAGGGGAGAATGTGAAAATATAAGTATACCTCCCTTTTCTTGATTTTAATTTTATTTAGAGATAAATATTATTTTTAAAATTTACATAAAGATAAATATTACTTTTTAAAACTTAGCAAAAATAACTATAAAAATTAATTTAACAAATATAAATAATAAAATAAAATTTTTAATGTAAATTAGTGCATAAAATAAATTTATTAATTATAATTAGTGAATATTAAAAACGATAGTTTTACCATTCCCTTAAATTTTATTATTTCCTAGAATATTTAATTTGTTAATACTAATTATTTTATATATTATATTATTTTATTTTATTTTAAATAAATTTTATTAAAAATAAATACTGTTGATTTTATTTATATTTATCAATTATTAATTCTTTTATATTATATTACCTAATTTTTATCTAAATAAATTTTATTTAAAGATAAATACTACTAATTCTATTTAAAGATAAATACTAAATAATTATTAATTTTATAATTTATATTATATTATCTAATTTTGTGTCTAGGTAAATTTTATTTAAATATAAGAACTATTAATTTTATTTGTATTTGTTAATTAATAATTATTTTATATTTTATGAGATATTTATTAAAATTATAAAATATTCTACATTATTAAAATATAGATTATCATTTTCAAACTTATACTATAATAACAAAATGAATTAGATTGATTGAACACACCCATTTCAAATTTCTAATTAATATTATAAGAAGGAAGAAGAATAAATGAAAATGATGATTTTATCATTTTTCTAAATTTATTAAAATTAATTATTTTATTATAAATAATTAATTTTAAGAAAATCAAAGTTTATTAAATAATCTAAATTTACTAACATTAATTTTATTTTATTTTAATAATTTAATAATAATTATTTTAATTTATAATAATTAAATTCTATAATAATATTATACAAGGAAAAATAATATTTGTGATTATTCTTAAAAATATGAAATATTTATTAAAGTTATAAAATATCACACATTATTAAGAGATAATTTAACTTTTTAATCAAAATCCTATATTTGTGAAGTATTTATATAATTTAATCATCTAAATTATTAAAGTTTTAAAAATACTAATTATATTAAATCTATAATAAATAATTTATAAAAATTTATTTTATTTTATTTTAATTATCTAATAGTAATAATTTTAATTTATAACAACTAATTCTAATAACAAAATTATATAGATAAAAATATTATTTATGATTTTTTAAAAAATAGAAAATATTTATTAAAGTTATACGATGTCTTATATTATTACTTAAGATTTAATTTTGTCAAATTCATATCATAAAAACTATGTAAAGTAAATTCATTGAGCATACATCTCTTAATTTTTTAATTAATATTTTTTAAGTAATAAAAATATATTATATTTATTAAAAATGATTAATTTTAAGAAAATAAAAATTTATTAAATAATATAAATTTACTACAACTAATTCTATTTTATTTTAATAATATAATACTAATAGTTTTAATTTATAATAACTGATTTTATGATAAAATTATATGAAGGAAAATATTACTTATGATTATTTTTAAAAATATAAGGTATTTATTAAAATTATAAACTATTACACATTGTTCAGAATGAAAATCCTATGATTATTTGTGATTTAAATAATCTAATTATTAAAATTATTAAAATTTTAAAAATACTAAATATATTGAATTTATAATAAATGATTTATAAGAATTAATTTATTTTTATTTTAATTATTTAATAGTAATAATTTTAATTTTTAACAAATAATTTTCATAATAAAATTATATAAATAAAAATGATTTTTTGAAAAGTATGAAATATTTATTAAAGTTACAAAAAAATATTTTTAAGTGATACTCAAAAATACATTATAAATACATTATAAGTATAAATAAAGATATTAAATAATATTTTTTATAAGTATATAATATTTAAATAATAAATATTAATTTAAAATTATAGAAAATGTTATCATGATAAAAAAATTTTATAAAAAATAGAATATAAAATTATGATAAAATAAAAGTCTACTATATATAAATAAATAAATGAAGAGAGATCCACATTGGATCGTGCCTCTCCTTCCGTCTTTATAGTTACATGGCCCAATCAAGATGGAGGATCCATAAGAACCCAAAAGTTGGATCCCCTCGCCGAAAATGATGCATTCTGCAGCTGCAACCACTGTTTTGCTGCTGCAGAATAATCTGACGACTCGTATAATAAACATGCCCTCTTTTTTATATAATAATTTCATTTCAGTAATTGAATTCAAAATCTAAGTAATCTCTTTCCAATATGTGGTTGTTTGTGAGTATTTCGATCTCATTTCCTTACAGGTATTACGGGATGAGTAACTATTCCGCTTCCATTTTTGCACCAATGCTATTTCCAGATGAAAGATTTACGATAAAAATTCGAGCAAATGTTACATTCTACGGGCATCAAAAACAGCAAAGCTGCTTATGTCGGTATTTTCATGACCTTTCTCATTTTCACACACTTTGCGTCAAATTATGGTTGCAGGTTGCTGCTGATTATTGCAATCGTGAAAAATCTTACTTTTTCGAGAATAACTTTTTCTAATTTCATACATTTTAAGTTTTTTAAATCAACGTATTTTAAATTATTATTATTATTATTATTGGTATTGTAATATTTTGATGATATTTATAGTAAATTGTAGTTAACGTGATGAAAAATACTTTTTAATTGCTATTTAAATTTAAAAAAAAGTGACAGAAATATTAAATTAATATACAAAATTAGAAATTAGAAAATTTTTTTTTATTTAGAATAAGAAATAGAAAAATCTTAAATTGTACGAGACAGTTTGAAGTGGTACAGCCTTCATTTATCTTTACTTTGTAATAAAGTGCTTGGTTGATGGTGACAAAAGAGTAGGAACATCTCTAACTTGCTTTCCTGCTGGTTGAACTGTATTTCAAGTTACTGGGAAAGAATTTGGGACTGAAAATTATTTGTATATGCAATAAAGAAGAAGCAAGCAAGCTTTCATTGTTATTTCCTCTTTTATATATATATATGTTTCTTATACAGTGCAGTTGAGAGCAGCTAGCTACCTTGGCACGCTTGGTTTCTTATCCAAAATTGATAGGCTTGTAGATCAGTTGCTTAAAATTCTTGTTAACGCTAGTTGTCTCTTTCTTCGTTGTCTTTATGGAATTCTGGCAAGTGCTATTTGCAAGGTTCATTTTCTCTATTAACTTGCTGTTACACTCAGTTTTAAGGAGTTTTCACAATTTATATGTATGTGTATTATACACACACGCATGAGAAGGAGCAAATCTTTCACACCCAATTGGAACTGTTGCGATAATCAATGAGCTCTTATTATATATAAGAGCATTGCCACTTGCATGTATAGGCCAAGTTCTTCTCGCAATGGATGCTTAAATTTACCTGTTTTGCTACTTCAAACTGTTGTAGTTAATGTTGATACGGTGCACCTTTTATGAAGCGCCAGATTTTCTTCATATGAGGCGTTTAAGTTTTACCTGTTTTAGGGAAATTATTGTATTTTGGATGCTTAATGTATTTGTAAGGGAAAATCTTAAAATGGAGAAAAAATAGTTGTCCGACTCCATGGACATTTGCAAATTTTCTGCAAATTTTCAAACCACATAAATCTTCCATTATTTTTCCTTCTTTGATTGTTCACTGCTTATTACTTGTGTGTGCATAACCAGTTTGCAACATTGAACTCTCTCCAGGCGTTTACTTCACATTGTAGAACTACTGTTCTGCTGGTCAGGTGTTAGCTTCCACACATTTTTCTGCATACTAGGACTGTTTCCCCTGTAATCTGCTCGTTCCATGATTTTTTCTGTTATACATGAAGGGAGTTAACTGTATAAGGTAGTTGGGACGTGGTGCGGTGAATAAGTCTACTCATTTTTGTGAAATTTTTAGTGGATTGAGACTTCTTAATGACTAGTGTATGCTACTAGTTTTTGTTCTTTTTCAGTTGGACGCCTTTTCGGTTGCACTTCTGTTCCTTCCACATTTTAGTTTCTCAAAATTAATATGAATGGGTTTCTTTCTACTTTTGTGTTGAAGTTATTAATCGAGGCATGTTATTTGGTTCAGAAAGCGAGTTTTTGACCCACAGGAGAGATTCCTTCAGAAGTGGAACAAGATATTCTTAGTGTCGTGTGCGGTTGCCCTCTCGCTAGATCCGTTGTTCTTGTATGTCCCAGAGATTGATGCTCCCGGAAAATGCTTTCGATTGGACACAAAGCTTGAAATAACGATTATTGCTTTGCGTTCTGTATCAGATCTTTTTTACATAATTCGTGTCATCTTTCAGTTTCACACAGGTTTTTCTGCACCATCTGCCCGAGTATTTGGAGGTGTTGAGCTTGTTACAAATTATTTGATGATAGCAAAAAGGTACTTGTCATCATACTTTCTGAGCGACATTATCGCGACACTTCCACTTCCACAGGTGAGAGAGTTTCATGGGATAAAATTCTTATGTTCATAAAATTCTGGCTACTTGGTCACAATTCTCATTGAAAATTGGTCCTTTTAAGAAGATAAATTAGCTGCCTTATTATATTAGTCTGCTACGAAGGCAGATGCACATGCCATGATGCAGATGCACATGTGCAGATGCACATGCACATGCTGTGTGTTCTTAAAAAGACGTCAAGCACCATCCTTACACATGCATTGTACTAGAGAGAGCATAGCTAATAATCTTAGGTATATACAGATGACAAATCCCTTGTTCCTTAGCACTGCGGCTTGACAACATTTTGACAATGTTCAATAATTTGATCCTGGTATATTGCTGACAAGTAAGAAGTATGAATCTACTATTTGAAGTATGCCCAACACATTTCTTGTTACTGAATTTGCTGAGAAATCTTTTACTACCATAGTTGTTCCTGCGGCATTGCCCCTTTCTATCTCATCCATGCTGCAAATAATGTTGTAATGCAGTTGGCTGTTTTGTTTATCATACCAAAAATGGGAGGATCAAGAATCGTGAATAGAAAGAATCTGTTGAAGTTTATCATTTCATTACAGTTGTTTCCCAGGATTCTTCGTTTCTACCTAATGTCGAAAGAGACAATAAAAAGTTCCCACAATGGCTCAGGAATTGCTAGGAAGAGAGATGCTGTCACTCTGATTCTTTATATTTGCGCCGGCCATGTAAGCTTAAATTTATTTCTTGTA
Source organism: Dalechampia spathulata (assembly GCA_948192965.1). Lineage (NCBI taxonomy): Eukaryota > Viridiplantae > Streptophyta > Magnoliopsida > Malpighiales > Euphorbiaceae > Dalechampia > Dalechampia spathulata. The sequence goes on along the minus strand of CANYBF011544472.1, from coordinate 13,222 downwards.
TTTGTTTTTGTTTTAGCTAAAAATGGTTTTCTGCTGTCACATATTGCAGCGTATGTTTTGGAACTTGAGTTTCCAATGCATATGTTTTATGCAACATAAAGTATAAAGCATTGACACTTTGTGAATCAAATATTTGTTACTTAACTTTTGCACTCTATAACATATTATCACCTCTTTTCAAATTAATAGATTTACTTCTGATTTCATTAAGATTAAAAAAATAATTAATTTTGTTTAGAAAGCTAAATTTACATGTATTATTACTATTTTTCCTGTACAAAAAATATTTTATTTTATTATTAAATTTCTTTAATTTTTAATTTAATTAATTTTTTAATATAATTAAATAACGTTATATTGAAGATTTAATATATTAACTGTCTTATTAAAAAGCAATAAATCTTCTAAAATGGAATGGCATCAATTTAGTTTAAATGACTTGTTATATTTGCACAGCAGAAACAAATTTCCTATTTCTAGTCTTGCTTGATTGGAATGGAATAGTATTTTTTTGCGATACTTTCTAATCATGGAGTAGTTGTTCATATCATTAGGTTATTGGTGGATTTTGGTACTTTTTTGCTATAGAACGAGAAATGGTTTGCTGGCAACAAGCCTGTGATAGGCAAGCTGCATGTTATCGCTCCGTATTGTACTGCAATGGACATTCTAGACCACACCTGAATGATTACAGGTTTCTAGATGCTAGATGCCCCGCCGATTCACAGGGTAGATCACCCTTTGATTTTGGCTTGTACATTGATGCCCATAACTCTGGCATTCTGGAGTCAAGGGGTTTCTTCCAGAAGTTCTTGTACTGTTTTTGGTGGGCTCTCCAAAATCTGAGGTTTGTAAAGCATTCAAACAGTCATTACGAACTGCATCCGCTCTTGAATAAAATGCCACACATGCTCTTGACACACCATTCATGTTCTACTATCATACTCTACGATATAGCACTTAAGGTAGTTACAGAAACCAAGATTGGCATTAAGGATTTGTCTTGTCAACAAGTTTATGATTTGGCAATGATGACGAGTCGACCCATTGCAATAAGGATCTGATGTTGGACTTTTGATCCTTCTTCAGTTTGCATTGTTCTGACCTTGTACAACAGTGATAAGTCATCCATTTCATTTTATTTTAGTAAGCCTTATTCTCTGATAAAATCATTAATCAAAAGTAAAGGCCACCCGACACTCGAAAGTAAAAGTGAAAAAGAAAAGATCGAAGAATGAGACTACTACAACAGATTCTGAATAATCAAGCAATAAACGCTACAAGTATCTTGCTTAAGTTTTCTTCTTCGTTTTAGCATTTGAGTCATCTGCTGAATACGGTAGAATTTCTCTGCATCTTAGTTTGGCTACATTATAATCGGGTACGTGCTTTTGACATAATAGCTTGAGAGCTCGAGTAAAGAAAACCAAGTAAAACATTAGGAACATGCAATGGCAACTTTAAAGTGGGTTTTCTAGGATATTTTCCGTCAACTTCAATCTATCATCTATATTTGGTCTTAACTAGCACATGTGATTAGTAATTCCTTTTACTTAGAAGTTGAAAAAGGATGAAAGTAACATAATGGATCTCGTATGCCATTGCAGCACTTTAGGCCAGGACCTGAAACCGAGTACTGATGTCTTGGATATCTGCTTTGCTTTTAGCATTTTCATCTGTGGAATAGTGCTCTTCTCATTCGTCATTGGTATTATACAGGTAACTTTATATTACCAGAGCTCGCCGTACTTACCACTATTACATCTTTGATTGCCCTGCGAGTTGGTCTGACTGACTCATGTATTTCTAGAGAAAAAGAAACGACCAAGGGAAAAGACTATACTGACCGTATTGATATTTGATATACTATGATCACATTGATGAAATAGGCAACCATGTTATCCTCAACAATAAGAGCAGAGAAGATTAAGATTAAATGGCAAGATGTGGAACACTGGATGGACTCTCATTTTCTCCCTGATCATCTAAGGAAGCGTGTTAGGGGGATTCCAGCAACTCAAATGGCGAAAGACCAAAGGTCTTGATGTAGATAACCTGCTAAATACTATTCCCAAGGATCTTAAAAGGGACATAACACGTCATCTCTGCTTGGGTTTGCTTATGAGGGTAACTTTTTTTTTCCCTACCTATCCTTTCTTCTGCAATGCTACAATTAATTTATTGATCAATTTCCCTATCCTATTATTTCTACTACCTTTTAATTAATTCAGGTAGGCTGCAAGTCTTTACGCCCTTTCTTTTGCAGCTAAATTTTTTGGAGTCACTGAGATGATTGCTCAGGATTTTGAGAGAATATATTGAGGGAACGCATAGCTAGTATAATCTGATTTTGGAAGAAGAACAATCCTTGCTTCAGGGAACCTTAGTGAAATTAGAGATTTTGTTAGTTAATATGAAAGGAACTATTCAACCCTAGATGAGATCTAGTAATGGTTTTATATATCTCTAATATATTCATGCAAGTAACTTTAATTCAATAATTAAGATTTTTCCATATTCAATTCTACACCTTTTGCTCATAAAAACTCTACCATGATGTTAAAAAATCATCTAACTTAAAAGATTAAAAGATTAAGTTACTAAGTGAGGTTTAAAAAATGAAAACGATTACCATGTTTCCTTGCAAATTTGGCTCCCAATCTTAATAATAACGGTGATTTGATGCGGAGATTTTGATGAAAGGTTTTGAATGTCATTGAGAGTTTGTCAGAGTAGCTTAGCACGCTATTGTTGGAGATTCAAATCATGTTCCAAAAGAAGATAAAATTGGAATTCCGAAATTACTTGCAGAGTGAATTCTATTTTAATAATCCTTAGGCTTTCATTTTATCCTTATCTTGAGTATATTTGGACAGGTGCCATTGTTTGCAATGATGAATGAACAACAACTAGATGCATTGTGTGACCGTCTCAAGCCAGTGCTCTACACAGAAGACACCTGCATCATTCCACAAGGAGAACCAGTTGATTACATGCTCTTCATCATGCAAGGCAGGGTAGATGCCATTTCCATGAGTGGCGGCTCCCTCCTCAAGGGTGGTGATTTCTTCGGAGAGGAACTGCTATCATGGGCCCTGAAACCCCATCCCTCAGTCAACCTTCCCATCTCGACAAGAACCGTTCGAAGCCTTACTGAAGTTGAAGCATTCTTTCTGCTAGCCGAGGATCTGAAATCTTTTGCTTTTCAATTGCGGCGTAGGGAAGCGCAAAACATTTTCAGGGTCTACTCACCAGAATGGAGAACATGGGCAGCATGCTATATTCAAGATACATGGAGACGGTACAGGAAAAGGAAGCTCGAGAAATATCACCTTCAAGAGGAAAACAGGTTCCAAGAAGCATCCAACACGAGGGGGAAACCATTAGGTTTAGCTGCCGCCATGTTTGCCTCGAGATTTGTGGCTAATAGACTTCGTGCTCGACCGCATACTGGTACCAGCAACGCAAGAGCAGTGGAGATAATTCTGCAACGGCCTCGGAAGCCTTCGGAACCTGATTTTACGGTTGAAGAACCATTGGTGTAGATGTTGTGTTTTAATTTGCGTATGCGGTGGTTTGTGTACAAAATGAAACTAGAATTTTTTAGCCAAGTAATAAAGCATTGCTACTTAAAAGTTGGAGTCGGGTAAGATTCGTGCACTGTATGTAATGTTCGTCGAAGCACAGTCCCATCTCCAGCTACTGCTGTAGGATCGCTAACTACAGTCCTCTCTGGAGAGAAAAGGGTCCATGGCAATTCTCCAAATTTTCAATTTTTCTTCCTCCGTCTCTTTTTACAGAATAAGCATACAATAATCAAAACATAACAAACATGAACATGGATTTACAATTATCGCCATTTTGTAGCATACAATTGCTTTTCTTTCTTTTTTACTAAATTTAATTCATTTTTAAAACCCTAAACTTTCACAAATTACGTAAAACTAAAAATTTAAGATAAAATCGAAAATTAATGGAATATCAACAATCCTTTGATGGTTGATACAAATGATAGAAAATATAGAAAATCTAAAGTTCATATACATACTTTATAAAAATAAAAATTTATGATATAACTGAAAGAAAATGTAAAAGTTATTTTTAAAAATGTTCTTTAAAATATTAGAAAACAACCTAAGCACTGGGAAATGAAGAAGTTAAGAACTTGAAAATAGGAAAAGAACTATTAGGTATTGATAAAATTATTTCTTAAGAAAACAGGCGGTGGTGTATTTCTCTTATTATTTATGTAGCAGTAGTTGAATTAGCTTTTACTCTAAAAACTCAAAAATCCACTTTTTCTTAAAAAGAAATGATTTTGATTTCCTGCCATAACTCCCCCAAAAAAAAAAAAAAAAAAAAATCAAATAGACACCTCAATCAATTAATTACACAATAATCATATGATGACGGGCAGGACTTTGCTATTTGCAACATCCATGACCTAAAAGCCTTGGTAACTATTTACTCAAGGAAGGAATAGCCCTTAACTTGTTGTGGCCAACTATGCTATGATTTCTTTTCCAATCTGTATTATTTTGGACTGCAAATATTACCTTGTGTATATGAAACTTACCTCACTACGGATCAAACGGTATTTTTACAGAATTTGCAGTCATGAATTCTGCTCCTCCCATCTCGAATGTGAGTAGAAAAAGCCATTGCTGCAAGCTACATGGTCACGGCGACAATCTCACTATCATGGAGTTGATCATTGTAATCAGAAGAGGTGACTACAAAGTAAAATAGACTTCAATTCTGTTTTCATCTTTGTGGCGTTTGAATGGAGGATGTTCTCTAAAGTTGAAACCGCTTCTGCCATGTGTCTCCCTTTATTCAGCATGATACAGCTTACCCTGTCATGACATGAAAAGAAACCCTTAATTTTCTCCACTAAACCATAAACAGTTGTAGGTAAAACTTCTAGAATTGTCGTATGGCACCATTAATTTATTCAATCGCTAAGTGAGAATATGCGATTGCATTTATTTTAGGCAGCTTTTAGACCACATGGCTTGCAGCAAAAGAGCAATTATCCACGAGTAATATGTGGAGAATCGCTAATTTTACAGTCAAGACCGGGTGAATTTGAGAATGTGGGTAGAAAAATAGCAACATGCATAAATACCATATGTAGCAACATATACATATCTATGAAGTACATTCAATGGACTTGAAGACGCTTGTTTGACATACCAATCAATGGTGTTTGCGGTATATTAACATAAAGCACGTCTTACCTCCTTCCGTTGGCTGCATCAGTGATCTCTGCACGAGTTGGGACACCAGACTTTACGAGCGACTCCAAAACCTGAGTTGCCCAAATGACTGGTAAGTGCGCAGCATTGCAAAGAGAGATGATTTCTTCTTGCATATCGGCCAGCCTTTCCCACCCACATTCCACTGCAAGATCTCCTCTGGCAATCATGACTCCTAATGGATTTGCTGACTTCATTGCCTCCAATAACAGTGAAGGCAATTTCTCATATCCACTCTTTGTCTCAATCTTCAACACAATTCCAAGGTTTTTAAGTTTCCGCTTCTGCAATTCCTGTTGGAGAACAACAATATCACGAGGGTCCCGGACAAAAGAAACGCCTAACATATCTGCATGAGCGGCAATAAACTCGAGATCCACGAGATCTTTTGAAGTAAGCCCTTCAAACCGAACAGTGCTCTCTGGGATGTTGATAGATTTCTCAGATCCAAGTTTTGTACCTTTTGGACTAGCATGAGTGATTGAGACTACAATCTCTGATATACTGGTTCCTTGCACCACTCCCCAGATCTTCCCGTCATCGAATGCAATGGGCTCACCAGGTTTCACTGAATCAAACAGATATCCAGAGGAACAAGTAACCCTATGAGCACCGCCCATGAATGCAGACAATTTATCTTCTTTGGAAGCACTACCTCGCGATATGATAAGCAAGTCCCCGACTCTAAGCCTGATAGATGGCTCTTTAGGCGGGACATTGACCACCTGTCCAAAAGAAGACCCCATCCTCTTTCCCTTCACATATAGTCGAGTTCCTGATTGCACATAAGCAGTCCTAGCACATTCAGCAATATATCCAGTCCCAGAAAAAACATGAAATGTCCTAGAAATTTTAAGTCTCCTTCTCTTCCCTCTAGCGTCAGAGAACCTTAAAATGTCACCGACCACGAGATTGGTAAGAAAATCTTGGTCATCTATGAAGAGAACAGCATCAGGAGACAAATGAGAAGGAGGAGGACCAGCTTCTCTGTGGGATAGCCAAACTTGAGCAGGAAAAATAACATTACCAGCAGCGGTTTTTTTGGGGGATATCTTCATCACAGCTGGACCAGACTTCAGTTTTCCTGTTCGCAGCTTTGGTCCACCTAAATCCATGAGAATGCGACAAGGTTTCTCTAGCATTTGAGAATTTTCTCTTATTCTTCTGATTATCTCACTCCATATAGTAGGACTTCCATGTGCGCAATTAATACGTATGATGGAGGTCCCAGCATTTATAAGATCGGCAATAAGCGTTTCACTCTCGGTAGCTTCCTCTCCAACTGTCACCATAATATGAGTAGTTTTACCGTCTCCCAGTGAGCCCATCAAACGCTCTCTATTAGCGGATGGCTTCTTCCTCATATTTTGGATTGTAAAGGCTGCATATTTTTGTCGGTTTAATATTTTACATGAGAGAACTCCACTGGTATTGGCATCAGCATTTAGAGATTCATTTTTTAAGTCCTTTAGTACTTCAATACTTGCCGTAAGACTTGCAAGGACATGTGAATTGATAGCCTCCAAATTCAAGAGACCAATCACAGAGAGATCATCTTTCAGCTTTTCAATATCAAGGCACCTCAATGCCAGATAATGTATCAGGTTTGTTGCACTGACCAAGTAATTTCTGTTGATGCAGAAACATTGAGATTAGATGGGACTCATAATATGAAGAAAGCCAGAAAAATAAATTTTGGTTAATGGAAACAAAACTGTACATCTAGAGAAAGAAAGCAAAGTCGTAGCGAGGAACATGAATATCTCTGTACCTCCAGGGCAATTATATAATGACAACCACCACAGTAATAACATTAGCTCCATAAAACGATAATACATGTACCAAGAACATTCAGCGTGAGAGAAAAGAGTTGATAAATTTGCAATTGCCTAAAAGCTAAAAGTACAATCCAATATGGAAAAAGGGTTGGTCCTCTTTTTATGTTATGATGGGAAGTGAAGGAACAGAATTATCTGTCTCCTGTCAACGAAATGCATACGCATGGATATATCATATTTAAAACAGTCTCTTTTTTGTAGCATGCACTCTATTGTTGGTCTAACTTGATTCAGGAAATGATGGTTGAACATTCCATACTAAAAACTCAACCACCCCAAGTTGACCTGCATTAAACAATACGAAAACAGCCACAAACTAAAAAAAATAACAGTACTACAAGCAGTAAGAACTTATTACCGATGACAAGATTGAAGTTTAGAAGCATTCCATTCCTCTGAGGCTAAGACATGCAACTGAATAGCCTTTAATTTATTCAGAAGGCTTCCTTGTCCCCCCAAAAGCTCAACAGTATGAGCGAGATTAGCTTCTGAAACAGAAGAAACAGCTTGGCCATCCAAAACACGAGAACTCTGATCATCTTCCAAAGTCATATCAATTCTGTCATCATCAGTTAAATCATGGACGCTACTTCCTCCTTGATCATTTTCATTCCGAACGGCAAATGTCAAAGTCGCAGCTTTAGAATTACGGCCAGCTAATAATAGCATAAATCCACTAGGTTGCCATGCATCAACACTAAATGACACATTTGCAACAGTAGGCTTCACCTTTAAGTTGGAAAAAACAAACTCTAAGGACTCAACTGATTGAATAGCCTGAGAAACAAAAAGAAACAAGACATAATTTACATATTTGATTCTTTTACCAAAATAACCACAATCAAAGTTCATACTTGATAAACTATCAAGTATTCTCATAGCAAATGAATACTCACTTTTTACTTCAAATTTCATTTAAATCAAACATATTTATTTAAGATCTAATATTAATTTTTTAAATATTTATAGAATCCTATACCAAACACACCGTACCTTATTATATAAAAATGTGAAAATATACATTAAAAAAAAAGCTAGAAAGCAAATAGCGAAAAGAACTAATCTTTACATGGAGCGAAAGTGAGGTGCTCTGATTTGTAACTGTAAGGGCTGAAATTCCAGTGAGCGTCATCTTTTCTATTGAGCAGAAATATGCAAGACCTGCTGCATCAAAGAAAATGCCGATGAAAAACTGATTTATAGGATACGAAGCGAAGGAGAGGAATTGAAAGAATCGGTACGTGATATACCGGAGAAAGGATTAGAAAGGGAAGAATTGAAGAGTGTAGGGGAAATTAGGGGATGTTGGGATTTGGTTCTAAATTTGCTAATTTGTGCAGAAGAGGGGAAGGAAAGAGAGAGAGAATTAAGAGAGGCGTGTGGCGGGCATGTGGAAAATTCAACCAGATTCAGTACGTGGCAGTATCTAGACGGTGGTCATATCGGGGATTTATTATCCGTTGGATAAGAATCTCTATGGTTTTGTTATAGCCAAGCATTTGGAGAGAGAAAAATAAAATGATGTCGTTACTTTAAAAATGATGGAATGAGAATTTGTTCAAAAATAGTAATAAAATTTATGTTAATGAAGGTAAATAAAATATCCATGTAAAATACCTAATTATTTTTCAATCTTTCTTATTTTCTCCTTTCATTTTAATCCAATCCAATATTGTAATTTGATTTTTAAAGAGTTATTTTTGGAATTAAAATTTAGAAATATTAGCAACTACTAAATTAATTATGTTTTATTAAAATACATTCAATCTACGTTGTATCTCATGAAAGTTGAGTATCAAATAACCCAACCGTGTGTTCCTTTTACCCAAAACTAAATAGAATCCATGCCCCCCTTTATCACACTCATAACAAATCAAATCACATACGACTACACTCCCATCCCTTGCATCTATTCACCGCCTATAATCAAATACCACCTCTTCATTCTCGATCCATCCGTCCGCATCACCAATCGAATCTCACCTCTCTCTTCAAAAATGTTGGCAATGCAAATGCAGCCGAGTGCATCTGTCCAGAAAAACAGTTGTATTTGTTTAGCATCGCAGAAACTCAAGCTTCTTTCTTAAACATGGATCTTCTACAAAATATAGACACCGAGAAGTAAATTCCCATTTCTTCCCAGTGTGGAATGGATGTATTGTGGCTACAGGTCAGTAGCCCATTAGATGGCATCTCCTGAATACAAGAGATGCTAAAGCAGGAAGTAGAGCAACCAATGTGGGTAAAAGTTTGAAGACTAGAGCTCCTACCTCTGAGTTATAGAATCGAAGTTCTCGTTTGTACTTGTCTGCTCCTTCCAACTTTTCAATAGGATTAACAGGATTCAAAAAATCAACAGGTGGCCCCGCTGTTGAGCATACGATAAATCCAATCACACCACTGCATAACAACATGAGAACCATCCAGCATTATCAGAATTCACAGACTCCCACTTCATATAATCTGTTCACTGTGAAGTACTACAGAAACACAAGATGATGGGAACAAAAAACCAAGAAGCACAACAACTTGAGAATCAATTTGATCTCTAGAAAAAAAAAAACCAGTAGTTACACCCAACATGATTTAAGCATGCCAAGGCCCCTAAAATGACAGGTTTCTGAGACCCGGAGAATTGGTATTTCTTTTTTAGAAAAATCTGTTGTCACCTTGGATATGTCGGAACACTTGTCCAGGCATAGTGGACAGAACCCTTGAATGTTTCACGGCAGATAGAGATCATGTCCTGAATAAGATGTGTGTGAAGCCACATACTCTCTGCCATATTGCAGAGGACACCACCAGGCCTTAATGCTTTAGCTATCGTCTGAAAAAAGGGTTTCTCCACAAGTTCCTGCGCAGGACCTAACCACAAAGAAAATCCATGGTGAACACAAAGTCATTATGCATTTTTACATGCATTAAGCCTCAAAACCAAATTTGTACATGGAACTTTCAGAAAACAGAACTTGAAAAAGATTGCAAGTACTCAATCACTTAATTACAGAAACATGTCCAGCTAATAATAAGTGGCAGGATAGCTCCTTCCTCTATTAATATTAGATAAAAAAACTTCATAGCAGCCACACATACGTGTGAAGAAAATTGAAGAACCAAGATCCCACTCCTTGGAAATTTAAGAAACACTGTACTTCAAATCTAGAACATACCTACAGGGTCTGATGAATCCACAATTATTGCATCATACTTTCCTTCAGGAGCAAGCCGGAGAAATTCTACAGCTGTTCAGATCAAAGAAGATGGAACAGGATAAATTTAAGTCCACCAACTTGAACTAGCATCATTCAAGACCTTACATTTCATAGATCAAATATAAAAGAAACAAGGAAAGAGTACTGCTAGATCATACCATCACCTACATGAAGTTGCACCCGATGATCCTCAAAACCAACATATAATTCTGGAAAAAATTCTTTGCAGACCTAGAGTAACAAACGAAGAGCAATTTAAAATGAAGATGGAAGATGTAAGAGGGAAGGTGAGGAACCATGCTAGCATGAAAAGGTTATGGTGCCATGCAGCAAATTATCACTTACATCAATAACCATTTTGTCTATCTCACAAATATCAATAAGCTCCACAGACCTATGGCGAGAAATTTCCCTAAGAACCCCACCATCACCGCCACCAACAACCAAAACCTACAACACAAATTTCATAAAATAAGCATAACTAATCCTGAACAGAACAAGTTTAACAAGTAGAGACATTCAAATTGTTGTCTGAAACAACTATAATTGTCTGGCAATAGAGAATGATCACAACTTTTACAGGCAAAGTCATTGTAAAATAATAGTTGACAGTAATCCTGCATAAACACGCAGGATCCTAACGGCAAAAAAAGTTGATAAAGCAGAATGGCTTTATGCTTATAACCAGCCAAACCAAACGTAGGAAGATTGGTATGAAAAACTAATAGAGATATAAAAATACAAAATTTAACTTTCTTCCTTCAAATAAAGTATATGATCTATAATTTGAATAGGAAGTGCGGCTATAGGGGTTAAAACAGGTTTCTACTAATGTGATGGTGATGTGACTTCTAGTTGAAATTAAATCTTTTTCTCCAGTTTATACCCAAGCAAATAAAACTGAAGCTTACAGATTTAGGTGACGGAATTGAACAGAGTGGAAGATGAGCTATCATCTCCTGGTAGGCACACTCATCTTTCTCGGTCAATTGGACAATACCATCAAGAACAAGCACTTTGCCATATGCAGATGACTGCAGAGAAGCACGCATGAACAAAGTCAAACAGTTATAAGAAAACAACAAAATATAAGCCAACCCCATGAAACTCTAGCATCCAAACTTCCAGAGCGGGAAAACAAAACCTCAAACACCAAGATCTCTTGATACTCTGACTTTCCTTTGAACAAAATGTTCTTCACTTCGAGCGAATGTGCTTCTCCTGAAAAATAATATTCAAACTACGTCAGTCATAACTGCAATGCTGTCTCATTTTAGAGAAAATACCGTAACAGTACTTGTCAGTGTATGCGTTTTTTGTTTTTTTGTTTTTCCAACATAGAGAAGGAGGGAAAAGAAGAAAAAGAAAGGAAAGACACCACAACAAGAAGAAGAAGAAAACGCAGACAAACAAATAACCTCAAAAGTTTCGACTTCTTGATGATTTTGCAGATTTAGCTGTGGTTTCCTCTCATATGCAGTATTATTCACTAAATTTCAATTTTTAACCACGAGCACGGTTACAAAATTATAAGAGATTCGTACTTGGAACTTGAGTTCACAATTTCAAAATAGTGGTGTCCTCAATCAAAGAAATGGATGTCCTAAAACATGAAGATCCATGAGATGCACTCTTACCGGGCCACATTGGGTTGTTAAAGAAAACCCTTTTGCTAGCTTTAGCTTCTGTAACAAACAATGAAAAAGAAGTCAGAAACATCCAAATAGGACTATCAGGCACGCCAAAATGAATTTACACTGTCCATGAAACATAAATAAAATTAAAGATAATGACCAGAGCAGAACTGAGATTCTGAGAACCACCCAGAGACAACAGTAGAATGGCACTTAGCATCAATCTCGGGTGCGGAAGCTCTGGCCTTCAAGCAACAAGAAGGAATTGCCTTCGCTAAGTCATTCCCACTATTCACCTTCCCATCCATAATCTTCTGGCATTCCAAACCTCTTCCTGCGCCGTCCTCCATAGATTATCCTTTTCTTCTCCAGCTCCAGTCTCTGAATACAAACAAACCCAGAAACATGAACCAAAAAAATCATCAACCACAAAAACATCGAATAAAAGATGACAAATGCAAATTATCAGCAGCAGTTTCCAACATTCCAACCAAAGAATTAAACAGGAAAAGAAGATATGAACCCTAAAATGAAATCAGCATGAGCTAATAAAATAGCATATCACACATACAAAGGGACAAATGGAATACAAGAGAATTACCAGAACCTCACAGATATGTGCAGCAACAACAAACAACAAGCAAGAGGCTTTCAATTTATTGAAACAGAACCTACTAATTGAAAAAAGAAAAGAAAAAAAAAACAAAAAGTAACGTTACTTGTATAAAGTATTTTTAATAATAAAAAAAAGAATCTTCACCAGAAAGACAGGAATAAAGAAAAATGAATGATACGAATTAAATGAGAGCAGCCAGAGTCCCAGAAACGGAAGGAAGATGGTGGAAAACCAACAACTGAATAGCTTTCCGTCAAAGAAAGGGAAAAAAAAAGGTACTCACTCCCTTTAAAGCTTTGATTTTTCCTTTTTTTTTTCTTTTTTGATTACAGCATGATAATAAAAACAACGATTTTCTCGAGAAACAAGCAGAAAAATTTAGGGTTTACCAAAAACGACATAAATAAAGGAAAATGGGGATTAGTAGCTAAATACATAGCAATATAACATTATGGTTGGAGTGAAAAAAAAAACAAGGAGAAGGAGATAAAATTACATTTTGCATAACATAAAAGAAGATTAGGATAAAAAAGGGAAACGAGATAATAAAGAAAATAAAATAGAATCACCTGGAGGTAGTGATATATCGGCGAAAATGATTGAATGAAAGAATGAGAGGATAGTGAATAAATGGAGTGAGAGCGGTAAAGAGGAGATGAAGCAG
>CANYBF011544444.1:0-23072 GCA_948192965.1 Dalechampia spathulata | reverse complement strand
GCTTGCCTGCTTAGGATAATTAATCCCAACTAAAATGGTAAAATTGATTTTGGAAACTCATAGAATAGATCTCCACCACCCGAACCCAATCTCTGAAGGGTTTAACTAGCACTCATGCTATGGGTCGGTTGGACCAATCTGGTGGCGACTCCCTTGCGACGCTTTCGAGTCTGTGACTTTTGCAAGCCTCGCTCTGGCCCCCGACAGAAACTAGCACTCACAGAGGCTTAGAATTATTTGTAATCAATATTCAGATGCCTACTATGAGGATTTAGGAACCATAGGCTTGGTTCTGTGATCACTGCCGGATTGAGTGGTCAACTGCAGGACCTGGATGACTATCTGCTGGGTCGATGCTCGTAACATCAAATAAATGTCAAATATCTCCAAAACAGCATTTGGGATCCTCTACTAAGTCTTTGACACTCTTTGATTGATGGTTTTGACCAGTAAAAATCCTAATTCTGCCATTGGGGGCCCGACATTCAGGCTATCCAATCAAGGCTGACTGGTGGTTACTACGAGACTGATGGCTTTCTTGGGGTTTTGAAGTCAAAGGCTTGACTCTATGATCTTTATTGGATCAAGCGGTTTGGCTGTAGAACCAGAGGTGACCGTCTGCTAGGTCGGGGTGATTAACTGTCAGATCTATTCTTGGACCATCAAATAAGTGTTGACTGTCTCCAAAGTTTGCATTTGGGAAACACTATCTGGTCAACGGCTTGACCAGAAGTTAAAGGTTTGACTGATTTCGATCATCTACTGGATCAATTTCTTATCTTTACTAGATATGGGAAAACAATGCATCAGTGAAATTGGTATTGAAATGGTCTAAGAAAAATACTTGAATTTTTGAGTATCAATCTGCTGCATTCTGATTGATTTTTTGGATTTTTCAGGCACTACGGGTTATGAAAATTAGGCTCGGTAGAGCAAATGACCTCCAAAAATTCTAAAATTTTTATCAGAGGCCTAACTTTTGATGTGTATCTTCATGGGACCTAGGCGTACATTAGCAAGCACTTGTAGAATGTGGTGCATGTCAGCAAAATTTGCTACATGTGGAGCGTGTTCTACTACATGCTATGCATATAGCTTGGAAATTTTATATTTTAAGGCTCAAATCTAAAAATTCAGTTTGTTTCCCCTCTAAAACTAATTTTCTCTCAAACCCCATATCAAAAACTCAGTATTTTTATGAAAATGGCTAGAATTAGGATGTAACTGACCCCTCGAGACCCAGAATCTATCCTTAGCTATGCTCTAACTGAGCTCACAATGCGTGATACCTATTTTGGAGCCTATTTTAGTGATGCAATTGCAGAAAATTTTGCCATAGACTCCTATCGGTTCCGAGCTCCTCCCGAGAAGGTGAGTTTTCTGTAACTCAGCTTGATTTTATGGTTTTTCAAGAATTTATTTCTAGGCCATTTTTCTTACATTTAGGCTAGTATTTGACCCAAATTAGGTGCTAGGCTAAAGCTAGGCTTAGGTAGGCTTGTGTTTGTTGATACTTTTCAGTGAAACCAAGGTTTTTTGGAGTGGGTTTGTGCTATATGTGGCGCATATAGCACTATATGCGCTACATGTAAGCTATGTGTGACATACATAGTGCTATGTATAGCGTACATAGCAAGGAAAAATGGGCCAAATTGCTCATTTTTTGGTTATTTTTCAAGAAATTATGCATTTTACTCATCCATTGGCATGAATAAGTAGATTTTGGGCTTTAGGGAGGAGCTTTGTACCTTTGAAATGTTGTCTATATTTTGTAATTCAGTCTGAAAGCTAACCTAAATTTTTTAATTTATAGAGGGAGCGAATAGTCATCGGTAGTGGCAGCATCCGAGGAGTCTTCGAGTGGTATTCCCAACTGTCTCAGGAGATTTGTGTTAGAGTGGATCAGAGCTAATTTGGTCCGTATATCTCCTATTTTACTAGAGTATAGAAGAGATGAAACCAGTTCATTATTACAACCATTATTGAATGGTGGATGGATTCCACACACACCTTCCACCTGCCTATGGGAGAAATTGCAATTACCCCTAGAATTTTTGCTGGAATCATTGGGCTAGAGTGTGTAGGACTACCTATACAATTCGATGCTAGATTGACATCACCGTATTGGGCATATAGTATAATCTTTGATCTGTTAGGTGTGTCACCTAGTGTGAGAGGTAGACATAGTATATTGTATGACTGTCTCAAATAAGCAGTGTTGGTGGAGACGCTTGGTCAGATGATCTCTGTAGATCAGTATACCCATAGCTTTTTGTTGTATGTACTGGGGTGTACTCTATTTAATGATAATAGGAATAATGTCTATATGTCTATGCTGCGGACCCTCCATAATCTGAATACCATTCAGAGATTTGATTAGGGTAGCGCTGGTCTAGCCTATCTAATGTAAGGACTGGACCTCTACAGTAGGCAATGCAAAGATCATTTTATTGGCTACTGGTAAGTTATGAAGGTAAGCAGAACTCTGTTGATTTTGATTTTGATATTTACTTGAGTCTTGCTAACTGTGTACATTGATCTTGTAGATCATGGCATACGAGTTTCACCTATTGCTAGAACTCGAGATTCCATACGGGGTACCTTTTGGTTTCCTATACATGCAAGCATGGAGTGTACCAAGGTGAAGGTTTGACTACATGATGGATGAGTTGAGAGAGTACCTCAACAACTTAACTTAGGATCATGTAAGAAAAAGAAAAATTTAATTAGTATTAAACTATATTGAACTGGTTTGAGAAATACCTAAGCATATGTTGTTAGAAAGTCCTGAGGGTAGGCTCTTTTATTTAGAGGAGCACATAATTGACTGGCAGCTAAGGCTAAAGAGCCGTATGGAGCCTGCCATACCACCACATGTGATATTCTAGGCTTCTTGCGCTGACATCGACCCATAGGTGATTACTGGGTTGACTGGCCTCCCCGGACGAGAGCGTTTGTCGGATTCACCAGTAGACTACCCCACTTTCACCCAACTAAGATTATTGGGACCTGTGGAGCTTTCCACATATAGAGTTTAACATGATAGATCTAGTGGGACTGGAGTCAGACCTGATCTTCATAGCAGTCGAGGCAAGCATCACGGTTCGTCAGCTGTTGGCAGTTATCGAGGTGGCAGTACCTTAAAGAGATCTTGCGAGTCCAGACCTAATATGGTCCCACCAAGGTCGATGTCTGGCACACCAGAGGTGCCCTTAGGATATGAACGTCTAACATACTTTATGGAGGGCCAGTTGATGTGGCCGCAGAACCCATTGATCTACACTTATGACAAGATTGGTCATCCCTACGAGACTTCCTTCCCGATATCGACAAGGAGTGAGATAGAGTTTGATCAACCAAACACCACCGATGTGAGTATATGTGTTTTATTTTTGCTCTGACCTTAATAGTCTTACATGCATTTGACCTGTGCAGGTACCTAGGGATGCCATGGATGATGCTTCGAGGCTTCTGACAGGGTTGCACCGCTATCATACCTCTGAGATACTAACTGTTTAGGTGAGTACCTGTTATAAATGCAAATGCATGGATGCATGACTTATATACCTATGTGCTTGTGTTTGTAGTCAAGTAGGCAAGTGGAGTGAGAGGAGCGTGACCGCTACATTTGGATGATCGAGCAGATAGGCCAAGAGATTGTGTGACTGACAGCGCATCTGGAGTATTATAACATCGAGGTTCCAGATAGTCCCAGTCTTGACAACCACCACTCCGGTGAAGATGATGCTTAGAGAAGACATGATGTCTGATTCCCATATGCATGATGTCAAAATTCTATAGTTTTTGTATTAGAATAAGATGGTGTGTTACAGTCTGGTACTTGCATGCCTAGTGCGCTAGGGTTGTTGCGTACCAACTGTGAAAACAAACAAGTTTGAACTGTGTATCTTTTAGATTTATTAATGGAATCCAAAGCTGTTTCATGTTATAAATACCCTATGTTTTATGTTTATTACCAAAACATAACCCATTCATTCTTCTTTGCATAAGCTACAATGACTCAGCAATCACTGTCTATTTTTCATGCCCTTTCTCACCGTTGGGGCAACGATGAGTGGAATTGATTAGGAGGGATCAGACTCCAATACTTGAGGACCTTTCAGTAAGTCTCAACTAATAATGCTTTCCAGCATGCTGCCATGCAATTTTGGGATCCAGTGGCCCATGTTTTCAGGTTTGGACACGTTGAGCTATGCCCACTGTATGAGGAGTTCACTGCCATCTTCAGAGTTTCCTGTAGCATGATGATGATGCTAACAGTCCTCGTGCCTATTAGAGATGTGTTCTTATAGTTAATTAGAGCTTTTTATGTCAGCCTAATTGAAGCGAGGCCACTTCTAGCTATAGAGGTTTACGTAGATCTTGCTGCTGTTTTCTGGCTATGCAGCCAGAAATCTATAGAAGACTCGTCATGGCTGAGGGTAGGTGGATTTGAATTACTGGCATAATTTATATTCATCGATCCATCTGGTCATGGAGATTTACTGATCAGGACTGTGATAGACCAGATGGTGAAAGGTCAGACTCTTTTTCCCATGATCATCGTAAAGACGATCCTTGGGTTGGATAAAGTGAAGTGAGGACAATCTGAGCACTTCGTGGCAGTCTGTTTCTTCTGTAGCTGAGAATTCTAAGCCACTTTTATAGGTTTCAACTTAGAAAAGTTATGTTTTCACCCTAATTTTTGCATGAGTCCCCTTTTGCAAGGTTTTTGAATTATTGGCTACCACCTTTGCTTTTAGACCCTGACTTTTGCCTAAACTACCCCCTTGGGTTTTTAGCTCAGCAGGTCACTCTAACTTTTACCTGAGCAGCCTTTTGGAAGGTTTTCAATTGAGTGACCTTTTATTTTTATGTTTTATTTTGTTTCGTTTTATTACAGATCTGGCTTCAAGAGAGGCTTGGGATCCTGGCATCGCCAGTAAGGGACCCATAGAGATATCTCCCTCATAGCCACATGTGGAGGGGTCATACCTTCAGTGAGGCAAAGATGATGACATTCCAAGGCTGGATTGATTGGATGGGGACCCGACCTAAGAGCGAGATCAGGTGGAGCTGTCCTTGGTGGTGCATACAGCATGTGACTGTAATGACTTATATAGATTGTATCCCACTACCGGGATTCAGGTGTTACACGCACTACAATCCTGCTAGGATTTGTCATTAGTATGGCCATCAGCATACCATACCTTGACTGACAGAGTTTGAGGGATAGGACTTGGCCTCATCGTCGGATAGTGCTAGTGGAGATTCCTGGAGCTGGATCTGCCACAGATGATGAGTACAAGCTATGGGTGCTACACCATGCCTGAGTCCTGTACTACAAGACATTATTAGGCAATAATATGTAATAAAGAAAGATAGTGCTTTGTGTTTGAGATTTGTATTACTTATGGCTAAGTTTATGAACATGTGTTCCATTTGCATTAATGAGATTAAAACATTTGTATGAAAAATGTCAAAACCAACACAAAATTTCTAGATGTGCATCAGACTTGACCCCTGTCATTAACCAGTCTCGTGTGAGATTTTTTGATCAACTATTTTAACGCTCTCCTTTTGCTTTTAAGAGCTCTAACTTTTGCATGAGTCATCCAAGTGGATTTTCAACTCATCAAGCTAATATTTTTCTTTTACCTCAATTTTTGCGTGAACCACCTATGCAGGTTTTCAGCTCACTAGGCTTTTCATTTTTATTTTGCTTTTTCCTTTTTTTTTTCTTTTCCCTTTGCTCTAGACAAAATACTTCTTCAACTGGTCAAGGTTGATGGGTTCTGAGAATTCATTGCCTTCCAAATCTGAGATGCAAACAGTGCCTTTGGAAAGGATCTTTTTAACTAGGAATAGGCCTTCTTAGTTAGGCCTGAACTTTCCATAAGGGTTATGGATAGCTTGTCTGACTTGCTTCAAAACTAAATCACCTTCCTATATGGTAACACACTTGATTTTTCTGTTGAATGCATTTGCCATGCGCTTCTTATAAAGCTATAGGTGATAGAGGGCCTTTAGTCGCTTCTCATCAATAGTAACCAGTTGTTCATACCTGGCCCTTTTCCACTCAGTTTCTGGTAACTGAGATTCTAGAATGGTACGAAGTGATTTCAGCTCCACTTTGATTAGCAATATGGCTTCTATCCCGTAAACAAGAGAGTAAGGAGTGGTACCTGTAGGACTCCTTATAGTGGTTTTGTAACCCCATAAAGCAAATGGCAACTGCTCATACCAATCCCTATAAGTTCATATGGTTTTAGTCAAGATCCACTTGATCATCTTATTGGTTGCTTTAACTGCCCCATTAGCTTGAGGGCGGTAAGGAGAAGATTGATGGTGCTTGATCCCATACTTTTCCAGCAAGTCAGCAACTTGGCCATGGAACTGCACTCCATTATCTGACACCAAGTGATACGGTATCCCATATCGGTATATGAGATTCTTCTCTATGAACTTGGCAACTTGCTTTACCCCCAGTTTACTATAGGATTATGCCTCCACCCATTTAGAGAAGTAATCAATGGCTACTGGTATGTACCGATGTCCATTAGAAGCGTTAGGATGTATCTCACCCATGATGTCAATTCCTCAAGCTGAGAATGGCTATGGCGTTGTCAAATTCTACAATTCGACTGGTGGTAGGTGACTCAGATCTCCATGAATTTGGCATTCATGGCATCTCTGCATAAACTGTATGCAGTCTGTCTCCATTATGAGCCAAAAATATCCTTGGCGTAGGATTTTCCTGTAAAACATGAATCTATTCATATGGGGTCCGCATATACCAACGTGTACCATTTCCATGACTGATTCAATCTCCTTCCCTAATATGCACCAAAGTTGTAAACCATCCACTATTCTTCTATAGAGAACACCCTGATGCTAGGTAAAGTTGGTTGCTAGTCTATGTAAGGCTAGCTTATCAGTCTTGTTGGCTTCTTCCAGATAAGTACCAATTTTCAGAAAGTTCATGATATCTGTATACCATGGGATCTCGTCTGGCTAGTCTAGTACCATAACCCGTTCTCCCTCATAGCAAGGAATCTTTGATTGCTCGATGAATATAGGCTAGATTTGACTCTATGTCATTCACAGACTGAAGCTAGTATGTCCAGAGCATCGGCCATCTGATTCTCCTCACGCTGCATGTGAATGAATTGGCAAGAGTTGAAATTACAAACCATGAGCTTCATGTATTCAGCATAAGGCTTAAGCCTCTCTTCTTTGACATCCCAATCAGCCGTGGATTGGTGAATGACCAGCATCGAATCACCAAATATCTGTATGTCTTGCACACCAATCATTAGCAATGCTTCTAGCCTGAACAGACATGCTTCGTATTCAGCTATATTGTTGGTGACTGGAAAGCTCAGCTACTTTGAAAGCATAATGAGTTCACCTTCAGGAGTGATTAGCATAACTCCTATACCTACACCTCTTCTGTTGACTACACCATCAAAGTGTAGTTGCAATTTCTGGACATCAACTGCCCCCAAGTGTTCATTTGGGAAGTCCAGTTCAAAGGTCTCAGAGTCATCCATTGCCCTAGATGCTAAGAATTTGGCAATTGCCCTGCCTTTGATCACCTTAGTTGTGATGTACTGCACATCAAACTCTGATAATAGGATTAGCCACCTGGAGAGTTTCCCTACTAGTGAAGGAGCTGCATATAAGTACTTCATAAGATCAACCTTGGAGATTGCCTGAACTTGATATAACTGGAAGTAATGCTTGAGTTTCTTGGTAACCCAGACCATAGCCATGCATAGCTTCTCAATAGTGCTATACTTACATTTTGTTGGCAATAGCTTCTTACTTAAGTAGTAGACAACATGCTCAACTCTGGCATCATTATCTTGAGCCATCATAGCACCCACTGACTCCTCTTCTAAGGCTAGATAGAGTAGTAGTGGTTTCCCTAGTCAAGGTGGTTGCAGGATCAGTGGGTTAGAGAGGTAATGCTTCACCCTTTCAAATGCAAACTGGAAGTTCTCATCCCAAACCATAGGCTGGTTCTTCCTCAAAAGCTTGAAGATAGGCTCACACATGGTAGTGAGCTTGGCGATGAATCTACTGATGTACTGGAGCTGTCCTAGGAATCCCCTAACTTTTGTCTTATTTTTGGGAATAGGCATCTCAATGATTAACTTTACCTTATCAGGATCCACTTCAATACCCCTTTAACTGATAATATGACCCAACAGCTTGCCGAATGTCATCCCGAATATGCATTTCTTAGGGTTCAGCTTGAGTCCATATTTCTTGACGCGTATGAGAAACCCGTTAAGAGCTACCGGATGCTCTTCTCTGCTGGGAGACTTCACCATCATGTCATCCATATAGACTTCAACCTCCTTATAAATCAAATCATGCAATAGTATTATTGCTACTCACTGGTAGGTAGTGCCTATGTTCTTTAACTCAAAAGGCACCACCTTGTAGCAGTAGGTCCCTTATTCTATGATGAAAGATGTCTTCACCTTATCTATAATTTCCATTAGGATCTGGTTGTATCTAAAGAATCCATCAATGAAGGAATACATAGCACTAGCAGCTGCACTATCGATTAGCACATCGATATGGGGCAAAGGAAAGTCATCCTTTTGACATGTTTTGTTCAGATACCTATAGTCTATGCAGACTCTGACCCTACCGTCTTTCTTGGGAACCGGAACTCCATTGGCCAACCACTCTGGATAATTGACCACCTTAAGGAATTTGGTATCCAACTGCTTTTGGACATCTTCCTTGACCTTTTGAGCCCATTCTGGTTGAAGTTACTATAGTTTCTGCTTAACTGGTTTGAACCCCAGCTTCATAGAAATTCTGTACTTTGTGATGGATCTGTTGACACCAGACATGTCTTCATAGCCTAGAGCAAAGGCTTTTATATACTTTTTCAATGTGCTTATTATTTTTGTTCTCTCTTCAGAGGTCAAGTCTAATACAATCTGGAGTAGACATGGCTTGTCCTCTGTGTTAATGTTAACATTTTTGATGCATGATGAGTTAATGTCAAAAATGCTTGTGTAATGCTCATGTTCATGCACAATGCCATCAGAATGCACATCTTAAACATAAGTAAAGTTATTCTTCATTGCATTATACTTATTTGGAATTACATCATTATCAAACAAAACAAAAATAGGGACATCAACATCCTCATACAGTAATTTCTCAAAAGTGCTATCCACCAACGTGGCTATGTCTTCATAGACCTTTGGCAGCAGCAGGTCCTCCATGTCAAAGCTCTATAGCTTAGCTCCTAGTGCAGTGACTATAGTGATTTCTGGCTCTAGGCGGTCGGTGGTGAGATTAGCAATATCACCAAAGATTTGAAAAGCATCATCAGGGCTAATGGTGAAGGAGGCAGCAGTGGGTTTCTTGGCTACCGTCAAGGCTAATAGGTCATAAACATGACTGAAGATGGTGAATTGCTGCTCGAAGAAATTATCTGAATTAGGCAACTCGGGAGCATGATCATGTTGTGTCTCTCCTAGATGAAGAGAACAATCTTGCACTCTTCTGGCTTGTTTGAAGTGTAGGGATCGAAGCTAATGCAGTACCTTTCTTCCCACATGGCTGTAAGAATGTCGAACTCTACTGGAACCTGCTGGTACTAACCTAAACCCATGCTAGGCATAAAGTTCATCAATTGCATCATCCTCTCCACAGCAGGACTTGGTTGGTACGAGTATGATTCAGGTTCTTTGATAGTAGCGATTTGAAATCCAGTCATGAGAGGGACATCTTTATTATGTGGGAATTTCATCTTCTGTTGCAAGGTGGATGGCACCCCTCCCAGAGGATGGAACCATGGTTGGCCCAACAGCAGAGCAAATGACACTGGTATGTCAAGAACTGTAAACTCCACCACTAATTTGATCGGCCCAATAGTGACAGTAGTAGTGAAAGTACTAGTAACCTCCCTTTTAGACTCATCATATGCTTTGATGATAGTCTTGTATGGCTTCAAGTCTGAAATTTGAACCCTAAGCTTGGGTAACACTTTGAGAGGATAGACGTTGATGCCTAAATCATCATTAACCATGACATAGGGGTGGAGAAGTTCATGATATTCACCCTGATGAAGAGTGCTTTGTTGTGGCGGATACCCTCGGCTGGTAGATTCGTGTCAGAAAAAGTGATCATGCTGGATGGTAATTCTCAGTTTACCAATTGACTCTTCATGCTGAAGGTTGAAGCGAATGGAGAGATTCTCATGCTTTAGAGTGCTTTGACGACTGCCCATCGATATTGCTGGGAGGATAGGACTAAGTCCTAGATGCTAATGCTAGCTTGTATCTTCTTCAACTGCTTAATAATAACATTATCAGGCTGAGTAGCATGATCAGCTACTTGTGGAGCTGGAACATTGCTTAGACCAGCCTCATTTATAGCGGGCCTAGCCTTAGTCGACTTTTTAGGAGCTTTTGGCTTCTTCCTGAGGTCAGGAGAAGTGAATACCTTACCACTACGAGTCATATTGCAGACTTGAGAGGACATCTTATTAGTACCTAACCTTTTTTACTGCTTGGGTGGTTTTGGTACTAGCTTTGCTGCCTTGGGGGTATCGGTCGACTTACCTTTCTTTGAAGCCTGATCTTATAATGATTCCAACTTAATGGAATCCTGAGTAGTTGCTGACTTATCATCTGAGTTATCTTACCATATATCAATGGTACCAATGTCAAATCCACCACCAGGGCAGAAAGTAATAGCAGGCAATTAAGTAACCCCCTTACTGTTGAGAGGAGAAAAGGAGTTCAGAACTAGGGATTCTGGCAACTATGATTGTAGCATGTAGGTGTGATTGGCTTTGTGGTAGTTTTGCAATGGGTTTGTTTTGGTTGATGGTTTGAATTTTTCAGGGTCTTCAATCTCACCAGAGTCAATTAGATTTTGAATAACCAGTCTGAGAGAGCCATAGTCATCAATGTTGTGACCATGGTGCTGGTGATAGTGGCAATAATTTTTGGTGTCCACCAAGGTTGGGGGTCACATTTTGAAGTTTAGTTTAAGTGGTTTGATGAATTTGGCTTTGATAAGATGCCTAAAAACCTTGGAAAGTAGCATTCCAAGATCTGAGAATCTCATGGATAGAGTAGTGTTTTGGAGTATGGGGTTTGGTGTTTACAGGGCATTGATGTAATGAGGCTTTGGTTGTGTTTAGGTGTAAGTGGTTGTTTTGTGTTTAGGTGTAAGTGGTTGTAAGGCTCTTTTTTCTTACCCTCGGTCTGCTTGATTCTCTGGCCAACAGAATAGATTTCCTTGAAGGTATGGAATGTCTGATACTTTAGCTTATCCTAGTAAAGTGGTAGTGACCCCATGATAAGCTTGTTGATCATGTCAGATTCAGATGGCTTCTGTCTGACTAGTGCAGCTTTATCCATCCAGTAACTGAAATAATCCATGAAAGACTCATTAGTTTTTTGCTTAACCATTTCCAGGTCCATCAAGGTTACATCAAACCAGGACTTGAACTTGTACTGTTTATAAAAAGTAGTATAGAGAGGCTTCCACTCAACCGTGGTCGCCTTGTTAAGACTATGATGCCAGGCTAGCACTGGTCCCTTTAGTGAGATGAAGAACAGTTGAACTATCTGATCATCCGACAGGTCTGTAGTGCTCATCATCATGGTGTAAGTCTTCAAATGGTTCTTTGGGTCCCCAACTTCGCTATTTGGGAATGTCTGGGAGCTTGAACTTGGCAGGAAGTCCCTTGATAGCTTGGACTGAGAACTCATCAAAGTCTAGATCAAACCCCATGCCTTTAGTCTTCATGATGGTCTGCAGCTATTCAATCTTCTACTCCAAGACAGTGGTCTAAAACTTTTGAACATCATGCATATGGAGCAACACGTCATCCTCGGTCTCCATGTCGTACAGGTTGACACCCTTCCCCTTTTCCTTCATCAAAGCTGGTGGGGTGATGAATTCAGTAGGACTAAGAGCCTCTCGGATCTGTTGTTGCAGGAGAGTCTTGAAGTCATCCTTAAGGAGCTTGGCCACAAATTGGTCAATGAGCTTCTGAATTGCAATGAGTGTGGTCTCATCCAGTGTTGAGGCAAAAGGGTCAAATGATGATTCAATATTCCTGGCATGCTGAGAGTCTGACATTGTTCTGTACATGACAGAAAGAGTTAGCATGAATGCATGAGTATGCACATACGGTTGTATATGGTGCACGTGATGCGATACGTAGGATGTATGCATGACCTATGCTAAGAAATAATACAATGTCATGGCTGCAATAAAGTGAGTTAGCATGCATATGCGTGGGTGCATGTGATGCATCACGTAAGATGTATGCATATCCTATGCTAGGAAACATCCAGCATTATGGTTGCAAAAAGAAATCTGTTAGAAGATTGCATGCGTATGCATGTATGGGTGTTTGGATAGAAAATGTGAAAATGGTTAGCAAACATGTAGCATTCAGTAGCTCTCCCTGCCACCCTTATACCTCTATGATAATTGGTCAATCCAAGTTCTCCTTTCCCTAGGTAGGATACTAGCCCGGAGTTATACTAGGAACTCGAGGGGCGATTCTCTTAATAAGGCAAGCAAAAGGGTTGATCGTTGCCCGATCATATGAGAGATTATGGTGAAATCCCGATAACATTTTGACCTAGCCATATTGCTATGATAAGTGAATACCGATGGAATTGGCATAAGGTTGTGCAACCATACGAAATCATGAAAGGATTTTGACTCTTAGCAGAGCAATACGACATGATCATATTATTATGATAAGAGTATGCCTGTGGAATAGGCGTGAGGTTATGTAACCATACAGAATCATGAAAGGATTTCAACTCTTAGTAGACCAATATGTAGGAGGAAAATAGGTCAGGTCTATGCAAATCCACTAATATGATAAGGCAAAGATCCATATAGCATGTAATAAGGGTCCTCGTTTGGAATGTTGCTAGGCTTACTACATGGGCTTTAGTCCAGTTTTGAAAACAGGCTAAGGTCTCCCACCACGTTATCCATAACCTATCCAACCAAATGGAATCATCAATATAGGGCTATACCTTATGTCTTTCCGTCAAGAATCATCGATGGTTATCAGTACAGTGCAGTGAGTGGTGAAATTAGATGTACTTTCCCAAGGAGTCAAATGGAGTCCAAGGTACTCACTCACTCACAATCACTGCTTTGACACAAGACCAAGGTGGTGTGTGCAAACATGGACTGGTGTTATGATACATATAATTAATCCAAATATGATGGGAAAATTGATATGGAAACTCTTAGAAGCCACCACTCTTTCGCTGTGATGTCCTCAATGGAGTCATCATTGTGAGCGCCGGTTTCTACCGAAGCCCAAAGTGAGGCTTTTGATGCTCACGGATCGAGGACCACACTTGGAGTGGAAGTGCATTCTTCTCGAGGGGTTACCCTGAGGAATGATATGGATTTAAAAGAGTCGTAAGGAGTCACCACCAGATGGTTTTGAATTGGTCCAACTGACCCATAGCATGAGTGCTAGTTAAACCCTTCAAAGATTGGGTTCGGGTGGTTAAGATCTATTTCTATGAGTTTCCAAAATTGATTTTACCATTATAGTTGGAGTTAATTATCCTAAGCAGGCAAGCATACAGGCATATATGTAAGTGCACAGCGTGGTATGCAATTTGGCGTTTGCAAGGTTGCACGTAGAATGTCATATAATGCTATATGGCATTTAAATGGCATGGTATATGCATGTTATACAAAGTAGTGATAAAATAACATGGCATATGACATGTGAATGTTAATGACATATCATATGCATGACATGGTAACTTAGCATGATATATAAACATATAACCATGATAAATAGCATGTATAGTGTAATACGTTAGCATATTTAGATCTTATTGGCATTATAGAATGTATGGTGTATGCGTGGCATATGAAGTGAGTGGCATGGCATATGCATGACATGCGAGATAGATGACATGGCATATGCATGGTATGTGGAATGGATGATATATCATATGCATGACATATGAGGGAAATGACATATCATATGTATGACATATGAAATGAATGGCATATCATATGCATGATATGTGAGGCAAATGACATATCATATGCATGATATGTGAAGTGAATGATATGGCATATGCATGACATGTTGAGTGGATAACATGGCATATGCATGACATGTGAAGTGGATGACATACCATATGCATGATATGACATAGCAATATGTGTGTGTAATGGTATGGCATAGTAATGCGTAGGTGAATTGGCATTCGACATGGCATGGTATATATGGCATGGCATAATAGCATATGACATGATGATAGCATGTGATATATCATGGCATAATGGTATGACATGGCATATAGCATGGCAAGTTTGCACGTGTTGCATTGCGTATTTGTGTATATTGGCATATTTGCGATGTATTAGCGTACATGGTAATAAATGTTATGGCATGGCATATGCATGACATGGCATAGTAGTGTATGATGTGGCATGTTACATGGCATGTGACATGATATGGCATATATACTTAGGCAAATATAATAAACCATCCACGAGCAAAAATAATAATGGCTGGTGAAAGGGATCAAAGGAGATAGGGGATATACACGGGATTTTAGAGGGAATTATTACAAAACAATGAATAATTCTATCATATTACACAAATGTCCGTGCATACATCATTTTTGGGACGTTAAGTAATGTCCCCCTTCTCGGGTACTATTCCACCTTGGGTTGCACGAGCAAAAAATGCACGATGGAAATATGCAAAATAAACATAAATAAATTCATTAGTAGAAAATGAATTTAGGATTTATTTGACTAGTCCAATGCTATATGAAAGCATGAACCAAGAGTCAAAATCCAATAATTATTTAGTAATAAATCTTATGAATTAACACTAATCAAATCATGAAAATTAATAAAATATAAATAATTTTAACCAAAATTATTTTTGTTTGATCATGGAAAATCAAATGGGAGTGCTAACATCACTTGGAATAATTTGGAGGTAGCCCCTCAACCGATTTGAATCCAATCCTTTCAAAAACCAAATTTATACGAACCAAATAAGCATTTAATTGTTAAAAATTAATTTTGAGGCCAAAAATTAATTAAATGTAGTTATTTTATGATGGATCCAGAACATTTAAGCTACTTTTAAGCATCAAATGTTACTGAAAAAATCAAATCAATTTTGAAAATGAGCGAAAACATGATTTTTTGGGAAATTTTCCAGGGAACATGTGCCACATGTACTGCTATGTGCGCCACACATAGGCTGTGTGTGGCATACATAACATGACATGTGGGACACATAGCATGTAGATCTATAAGAAAATTAAATCTGTCAATACAAAAATGATCTACAGACAAAAATACGCAACTTTAATGAAGACAGTACCTCATTTTGAACTCGAATCGACCTCCGATTTGCAATCCAAACAATCAATTATGTAATTAATTTGAATAATTAATTTTAAGGCTAAAATCAATTAGATTTGGACAATATTTGATAGATCTAAAACCCTAAGAGCATGGACAAGCCTCTGGAGTTACTAGAAAAATCAGATCCGAAGCAAATCGGGTGAAAAATGGCTTTTCCTGTGAAATCTGAGATCTATGTGCGCTGCACATAGACCTATGTGCACCACACATAGCCTATGTATGGCACACATAGATGGATGTGTGGCGCACAAAGTTTGTAAAATAGAAGGAAAACAGAGATTTTTCAGTGAAAACCCGAGATCCAACATCGATCTAGGTAGATTGGAGCCTAAAAATGGATTTTTGCTTCGTGGATTTGCATCCAACACAAGAAAAATAATTTTAAAGTTAAAATTATTATAGATCTATGAAATATGTGGTAGATCCAGAACACCAGAGGCATAGAGAGGCCTCAAATGTTGTTGGAAAGACAAGATCGGATGAAAAACCAGAGCAAAATAGAAGAAAATTGGCATTTTCTTTGAAATCCGGGGCCTATATGCGCAACATATAGGCCTATATGTGCTACACATGAGCTACATATGGTGGACATAGGTCTATGCATGGCGCACATAGCTTGGAAAATAGAGGAAAAATGGATGTTTTCAAGAAAAATGTGAAATCTGGCTCGGATCTAGGCAGATCAAAGCCAGAAATCAATGATTTTGAGTACCCAACAACGTGAGTAAATAAGAAAAACACATGATTGAAGCCAATCACAAGAGGATCAAGCCAAAATTTGATGATTTATGCAAAATCCATAAGAAAAGTGGAAGAAAATTGAAAAATTATCTTGGAGCAGTAGGTTTTCTTCAAGATCTTCTTTCCAATCATGCTTAGGGAGCCTAAATAGATCCAATTAGTCCCTAAATCCTAAGCAATTAATTAATTAAGTGTTTAATTAATTATGAAATAATTTTGGCAGAGTTTTGGCTGCTTTTAAGAGCAAATTTCGAACCCCCTTCAGCTGAACCCAAGCTCTGTATTTATATAGCTAAATTAGGGTTTAGCAAAATTATAATTTTCGCTCCAGATTTGAAAATTTTAGGCTATGTATACCATACATAGTGCTATGTCCACCACACATAGCCTATGTGTTGCGCATGTAGTGCGACATGCACAGCATATAGCCTTTTAACCCGTCGCATGGGGCCCACTGTGGCTACATCGAGACGTGTGCCCCATGCCCAATAAGCATCATTTTGTGTGCTAATACATTGTGAAATATGGCTCACATCCTATTTGGTCCCGAGAAGGCTCCCGACCAAACGTCATTTTTATGCTATATGCATAGCATATAGTGCTATATGCTATGCATATAGCATTTTGCCCCTATGCATGTCGCCTTGTATGAGCAAAATGGGATGCGTATCGTATGTCAAATAAGCATCATTTGACATATTAAGATATTTTGAAATGAAAAGTTTTCCAGATTTGGTCTAAAAGGTGGGCCCCACCAAATGTTTTTTCTTTTCAAATAGTGTATGCATGGCACTATGCACCCTGTGTGTATTTCACCTCGTACGGGTGAAATATAACATTTGTCACGTGTCAAATATGCGTTATTTGACATTCTAAGACATTGTTCTATACAGAGCATGTTAGATTTGGTCCCGAGAGTGGGCCCCACCCAACATCTTCTTTTGCTACATGCATAGCACATAGTGTTATATGCTACGTATATAGCATTTTCACCCTATGCGCACAGGCTCATATGAGCGAAATGTAACATGAACCATATGTTAAACAAGAGTCATTTGACATTCTAAGACATTGTGTAGTGAAAAGTACTATGGATTTGGTCCCGAGAAGGCTCCCGACCTAATGTCTTTTTTTTGTCAATTAGTACGCATAGTGTTATGCACCCTATTCCTGTATTTCACCTCGTATAGGTGAAATGTAATGTGTTTCTCATGTAAAATAAGCATCATTTAACATTCTAAGACATTGTGCTATATGGAGCATGTTAGATTTGGTCCTAAAAGTAGGCCCCACCAAACATCTTATTTTGCTACATGCGTAGCACATAGTGCTATGTGCTACGCATATAGCATTTTCATGCTATGCGCTCCGCCTTGTATGGGCAAAATGTAATGTACTCCATATGCCATTGGAGATGCACTTGACATTCTAAAGCATCGTGTAGCTTCAGCTCTCGACAGGTGGGCCTCGAGTGGTGGGCCCCACTAACGTCCCTTCTCGGGCATATAGTGCTACATGCCCATAGTGTAGCTTTTTGCATGCTATGTGCTCTGCCTATAATGGGCATAGGGCAATGTGTTCTGTAGGCACATAATACACAGAAAAGGCTAAAAAGGATAGTGGGCCCCACTAAACATCGTGGTGGGCTGCACTAATTGTAATGTGTTCTGTATCTCAGAACACTCAGAGAAAGCCAAACAGGCGTATATGCATTATCGGGGTCAACATCGGGGCCTGATGTCGAGTCCAATCGATAAAAACTCGAGATTACACAAGGGTGAAAAGTCAGGGTCAATAGACATCATGTCTTCTCTAGGCGTCATCATCACTTGATTGGTCTTCATCAAGATTGGGGCTATCCAAGACTTCAATGTTGTAACACTCCAGACGCGCCATCAGTCGAGTAATCTCTCAACTCATCTATTCGGTCATTTGAGCGTAGCAATCATGCTCCTCTTGTTCCAGCTGCCTGCTTTTCTACAAACATAAGCATATAGGCATATAATTCATGCATCCATGCATTGACATCACATCCACATTTCATAATAGGTACTCACCTGAACAGTTAGCATCTCAGACGTATGATAATTACGAAACCCCACCAGCAGCCTTAAAGCATCTGCCATAGCATCTTGAGGCACCTACAAAATCAAACATATGTAAGACCACTAGAGTTAAGGGTGTATGAAACATGTGTACTCACATGAATGGTGTTTAAGGGATCAAATTCAATCTCACTCCTTGTAGGCACCGGAAAGGAGGTCTCGTAAGGACGACCAGTCTCATCATAAGTAAAGATCAGTGGATTTTGTGGTCACATGGGGGTTTACTAATGTATGTCACCCCCCTATGAAGATGCACTTGATGAATTAGGCCTCTCCCAAAAATTTCAAAATTTTTGGAGGTCATTTGCTCTATCAAATCCAATTTTCACGACCTGCAGCATCTGGAAAATCTGAAAAGCCAGTTAAAATTCAACAGATTGATACTTGAAAATTCAGGTAATTTTCCTAAACCACTTTAATTTCAATTTCACTGATAAATTGTTTTTTCATGGCTAGCATAGACAGGAAATAGATCCAGGAGACGATCAAAAATAGTCAAGCCTTTGACTTCTGGTCAAGCCATTGACTAGACAGTGTTGCATTTCGATAGAGGATCCCAAATGTAGACTTTGGAGATCGGCAACACTTATTTAATGGCACAAGAATTGATCTGACGGTTGATCATCCTGACCTAGCAGACGGTCACCTCAGGTTCCGCAGTTAAACCACCCGATCCAGCAGAGATCACAAAATCAAGCCTTTGATTCTTAAACCCTAGCCATAAGCATCTAAATGCCAATTTCAGATGATTACCTTGTATTGAAGCTATCGGTCTTGCAGTGACCACCGATCAGCCTTGATCATTTAGCCTAAACGTCGGGCTCCCAATGACTAGATTGGGATTATTATTGGTCAAAACCATCAACCAGAAAATGTCAAGCCCCAATAGAGGATCCCAAATGCCAGAAAAGGTCACCCAGGTCCTGCAGTTGACCACTCGATCCAGCAGTGATCACAGAATCAATCCTTTGATTCCTAAACCTTAGCAGTAGGCATCTAAACACTGACATCAAATGATTTTAAGCCTCGCAGCAAAGCCATCGATCTCATAGAAAACCACCGATCAGCCTTGATCATCTTAGCCCAAGCATCGAGCTCCTAGTACAAAATTGGGTTGCAAGCCTCAGCATGAGAATTCTACAAGCTTCAACATGAGCACCCAACAAGCCTCAGCATAAGTATTCTACAAGCCTTAGCATGAGCACCCTTCACACCTCAGCATGAGCATTTTGTAAGCCTCAGCATGAGCATTTTGCAAGCCTTAGCATGAGCACTTCACAAGTCTCAGCCTAAGCATCAGTAAGGTATTGTTCCTAAATTTGGACAAAAACCCATATCGTGATTAGGTTTCATCGTATCGGCTTCTGATTATGTAGTTCTAGGATGACCCTAATTAGGGGGCAAACTGTGAACACTCTATTTTCACCCCCTGCAAAGCTAGTTGGGTTGCCTACTTCGGGCACATATTGTGACTTATTTTGGTATCAGAATGGCTTGATACAAGTTTCTAATCCTAAGAGCATGTTGCATATTCATTTGCCATTTGGACACACGGTTTGCCCCCCATTTGGCTCATACAAAATGGTTGCCACTCACAGATTTCCTGCATATAATGACTTGATACTAGTTCCTATTCTCAAGAGCAAGTTGCATAGATGAATTTTGTATATTCATTTCCCATTTGAGCATACAGTTTGCCCCCTGTTTGGCTCATGCAAAATGGTTGTCCACCATCATTTTTCCCACAATGGTGAAGGAAAGGGAATTTATCCCATATTACCAACATTAAGGTTGCACACCTCCTAAGGCTACTATAAATACAAGGGTAAGCCTTTTTCTTCAAAACACATAAGATATATCATAAAAATGATACTAAAAATATCATATAAATGGTATACATTTTAATTCTAAGATATTAAGCTTTAAGGATTAAAATAACTTAAGTAAAATTTTAATTAGGTTTAGTGACTAATTAAATTTTTACTAAAATTCTAAGCTTTTGAGAATTTGGGGGGAGCGACTTCTAGCCCTGGTAAGTCATTTCTTCCTTTGACTTTTTAAGATTAATTTAGCTTTACTGCCATGTTTAGCTTATTATCTTAGTTTAGCTTTACTGCCATGTTTAACTTATTGTTTCATTTAGCTTTACTGCCATGTTTAGCTTTTTACTATGCCATTATGCCATGTCACATGCCATGTCATATGCTAATATGTCATGTCACATGCCACATTATATGATACCATGACACATCATATGATACTTTGCTATGTCATCATGCCACGTCACATATCATACACCACATGCCATCAGGGGCAGATCCAAGGGGGGCAGTGGGGCACTTGCCCCCACTCATTTAAAAATTTTCAATATAAATATATGTAATTTTTAATAAAATTTATATAAATATATATAATTTACCCCCACTGATTTTTACAAATGTAAATTTGCCTCCCTGAATTCATGCTCTAGATCCGCGCCTACATGCCATATCATCATGTTACATGCCACATCATCACGTCATATGCTATTATGCCATGTCATCATGTCACATGCCATATCATCATGTCATATGCTATTATGCCATGTCACATGCCATATCATAATTGCATATGCTATTATGCCATGTCACCATGTCACACGCCATGTCACATGCCATATCATCATGTCATATGCTATTATGCCCCATCACATATCATACACTACTATACCATGTCATCATGGCATATGCCATGTCATCATGTTGCATGCCACATCACCATGTCACATTATCATGTCACATACCACATCACCATTTCATAGCTATTATGCCATGTCACTTGCCATCTCATGATGACATATGCTATTATGCCATGTCACATGTCATATGCCACTATGCCATATCATCATGCCACATATCATGTCATCATGTCGTATGCCACATCACCATGTCACATGTCACATCATCATGTTACATGTCACATGCCACATCATTATGTCATATGCTATTATGTCATGTCATCTTACATCCATATGATTTATGCTTTCACATGGCATAGAATTAGTCGATCAAGTCTTAAATTTTGTTTGCTATTAATGATTTTGCTTGTTTATTTGCATTTTTGGCTCGTGCTATCTGAGGTGGAAATTTTCTCGAGGAGGTTGAGACATAACTTAATGTCTCAGATTTTTGTACCAACGAAGATCTTATGTAATAGAATAGCTTTATTCCCCTATTTTTTAGGATTTAGCATTAAATCCCATGTGTATCCCCCATTTTCCTCGATCTTTTTCACCAGCCTTTTTGAGGATTTTATTTCATGGATGGTTTTATTATATTTGCTAAAATATATATGCCATATCATGTCACATGCCATGTCACATGGCATATCACACACTTCTATGTCATGCCATGCATATGCCATACCATAACATATATTATCTCGTATGCCAATATGATATAAAATATACCAGTTCACCATGAAATCTGTGCTATTTGCCATGCTATATGCCATTATACCATGCCATTTTTACCATGATGCCATGTCACATGTCATTATGCCATGCCATGTTGTATGCCATGCCACATGCCATGTCGTATGTCAGTTAAATGCTAATTCACACACACATCACTATGCTATGTCATGCATATGCCATGCCATTTTACTATGTCATTATTATGTCATGTCATGCATATGCCATGTCATATTATGTCATCACTTCACATGTCATGCATATGCCATATCATCCAAATGCCATATGGCATTATATGTCATTCTACGTGTAACCATGCAATGCCAAATCACATGTCGTGCTGTGTGCTTACAATATACACTCATATGCTTGCCTGCTTAGGACAATTAACTCTAACTATAATGGTAAAATTGATTTTAGAAACTCATAAAAATAGATCTCCACCACCCAAAACCAATCTCTGAAGGGTTTAATTAGCACTCATGCTATAGGTCCGTTGGACCAATCCATAACCATCT
Source organism: Dalechampia spathulata (assembly GCA_948192965.1). NCBI lineage: Eukaryota > Viridiplantae > Streptophyta > Magnoliopsida > Malpighiales > Euphorbiaceae > Dalechampia > Dalechampia spathulata. The sequence continues at coordinate 813 of CANYBF011544444.1, read as the reverse complement.
AGTGGCGACTCCCTTATGACTCTTTTGAGCCCATATCATTCCTCAGGGTAACCCCTCAAAAAGACTGTGCCTTCATTCCAAGTGCGGTCCTTGATCCATTAGCCTCGTAAGCCTTGCTCTGGGCGGCAGTAGAAACTCATGCTCATAGAGTGACAGAAGCAAATTTTTACTACATCTTGACTCCTTCTGGTTTCTAAGTATTTTTAAGCTCAAGAATAAGAAAAATAATTCAGTTTTGATAGAACATCAAGAAGAAAATCAAATTTAATCATCTTTCTTCATCCATTCTATTTTATGTTTTGTTTTACTAGTCTCTAAACAAAACTAGTAATTTGATTACTAATCATTTTATTAACTTGTGTGGATAGTTTAGAGATCATCTATCCTTGGGGATTGAAACGTTTGCTATAACTTTTCAGAAGGACAAAGAAAAGAAGGAGATCGGCTTAAAGTAAGTTTTTCAATCTCCTTTGTATAATCTTCTTTGTATGTGATGTTTTCTATGTATAAAATTGCTAGATCCATTGTAAAATGGGTGTCACACCCTAATTTTGGATCGATCGGATTGATTGGGATGAATCGAGCTTATCTCCTCATCGTTTTGCCCTTACGGGCATCTCGGTTTGTCCCAGTGCATTTCAGGATTCAAGTTAAGCTGCCTTAGGGGCATTCTCATCATTTTGGGCACTTACCCGAACGGGTAAGTTTAGGGAGCGAATCGGGTATGTTACTTACCCGATCGGGTAAGTAGTTTACCCGTTTCGCTACCCTAACTTACCCAATCGGGTAAGTTCCCTCAGACACCAATTAAAC
>CANYBF011544268.1:0-13241 GCA_948192965.1 Dalechampia spathulata | reverse complement strand
AACACAAATCAAATCATACAACACATACTAACTATATTATCAAAACATAAGCTACACTAATCATCTAAGCACGAAACTCATATGAAAACACATGATATTCAACAGGAAAGACTCGGCAAACAAAACATTTATTGTCATCTTCTGATCATACCCGAACGGGTATGTTATGTCCATGATCATACCCGATCGGGTATGATTCGTGCATGATCATACCCGAATGGGTAAGATCAGGCATAAAACATGCCAAATCCAATTTCTGATTAATTCCGAACCATTAACATACAATATCATGCATCAAACATACTCTATATCACATATAAAACATTTAAACAAATTGTTAATGCATTAAACTCAATCAAAACACAACAAAATCAAATCAAATCAACACAAAAGTAAACAAAAGTGAATAGAAATTACCTAGGTTGATTCTCCAATGCACTTGAAGCTTTTTCCAATCCAATCCAATGCAATCCAATGCTTAGGTAAGAATCAAACTCAAATCCTAATCAAACTAATTAGATTTTATGTGTTTAATCAAAAACTAATCAAAACTAGTTAATTCCAATGTAATGCAATCAAATTCAATCAAGTTTTAAGCTAGATTCAAGTTACAAATTCACGTTTTTTCGGTCAGAATTGAGAGAAAATGAGTTTTCAAAACCCTAGGTAATGCTTCCTCCCACCAAAAATAACAGATATTCAAATTATAACTGTCCCTAGAACATACCCGATCGGGTATGTTAAAGAAGCGAATCGGGTAAATAACTTACCCGTTCGGGTAAGTTGCATACCCGAATCACTCCCCTCAACTTACCCGAACGGGTAAGTTCCAACTTACCCCAACGGGTAAGAGGCAACATACCCTAATGGGTAAGAAGTGCAAAATGGCAAAAAAACTCCTCAAACAACCCTAAACCGAACCCTGAACCTCACCAGGGTGAACCAGGAACGCCCGTAAAGGCAAACAGTGATAGAATAGACCCGGTTCATCCCAATCGATCCGAGAGGCTCAAAATTTAGGGTGCGACAGTATGCATATATGTATAAATATGCAAATATGCCAATACGCAATCCAATACGCTCAATCAACCAATACGCCTCATCATGCATACATATATGCCATGGCATGTCATATACTATGCCACGTCATATGCCATGCATATACCGTATACCATACATATACTATGTTGAACACACATTCACATACACACCACTATGCCATGTCATACATATGTCATGCCGTACATCATATTACATGCCATGCATACGGTATATCATTCACTTAACATGTTATGCATGTAGTATGTCATTTATTTAACATGCCATGTATACAGTATGTCATTTACTTAACATGCTATGCATATAGTATGTCATCCATTTAACATGCCATGCATATGGTATGCCATACAATTATACCATGCCATGTTATAATTTAACATTTCATATGTCATGTCATATGACATAAGCACATTCTACTATACATGCCATGCATATTCCATGTCACGCATCATCACACATGCCACGCATAAGGTATGTCATTTACTATACCATGACATGCATATGCCATGACATCCATCATTTCACATATCATGTATATGATATATCATCCTACGCATCATGCATATGTTATGCGTATATCACTCATATGTCAAAACGCTACATAACCCCTAAAACGTTAACGCATAACGTAATACGCTACTTGCCATAATATGTGCTTACATATAAGGTTACCCTATCATGCATATGATATGTCATACACGCTCACATGTCATGTATATGCTATGTTACTTTTACCGCTATATCACATGTCATGCATATGCCATGTCATCCAAATGCCATATAGCTTTATATGTCATTTCACGTGCAACTTTGCAATACCAATTCACATGACGCGCTGTGTGTTTAAATTTACGCTCGCATGCTTGCCTGCTTAGGACAATTAATTCCAACTATAATGGTAAAATCGATTTTGGAAACTCATAGAATAGATCTCCACCACCCGAACCCAATCTCTGGACCAATCCGGAACCATCCATTGGCGACTCCCTTGTGACTCTTTCGAGTCCGTATCATTCCCTAAGGGAATCCCTTAGGAAGACTGCACTTTTGCTTCAAGTGCGGTCCCCGATCCATGACTTTCGCAAGCCTCGCTCTCGGCCCCGGCAGAAACCGACGTTCACACTAGCATCGTTGCCTTAAGTTTAATTCCTTCTGTGTACCCAGGTACTTCAAACTCTTATGGTTGGTGTACATATAACATAGTTCCCATATAAGTAATGTCATCAAATCTTTAATGCAAAGATAATGGGAGCTAACTCCAAATCGTGTGTTGGGTAGTTCTTCTCATATGGCTTTAACTGTCTCGAAGCATACGCAATCACCTTCCTATCTTACATGAGAACACACCCTAATCCATTAAGTGAAGCATCACTGTATACTACAAACTCCTTCCCTGGCATAAGTAAAGTCAAAACTGGAGCTTGAGTCAAACAGGCCTTCAATTCATCAAAACTCCTTTGACATTCATCCGTCCATTGGGAAGGAACATCCTTCTATAGAAGAGTCATCAACGTCAATGTAATCATGGAGAAGCCCTTCACAAATCGTCTGTAATACCCGGCTAACCCCAGAAAACTATGAATCTCGCTAATGTTTTATGGCATCGGCTAATTAAGCACGGCTTCTATCTTACTCGTATCCAATCTGATTCCCTCGGCTGAAATAACATGTCCCAAAAATGCCACATGTTCTAACTAGAACTCATACTTGGATAGTTTACCGTATAGTTGTTTCTCCCGTAGTCGTTGCAACACCAACCTCAAATGCTTATCATGCTCTTCTTGAGTCTTGGAATACACCAAGATGTCATCAATGAACATGACTATGAATTGGTCTAGATAATCCATGAAAACCATGTTCATCAATGCCATGAAGGCTGCGAGTGCATTCATCAACCCAAATGGCATCACTAGGAACTCATAATGCCCATAGCGAGTCCGAAAAGATGTTTTTGCTATGCTTCCCTCTTTGACCCGAAGCTAATGATAACCCGATCTCAAGTCAACCTTAGAAAATACTGCGGTATCCTTCAACTGATCAAACAAGTCATCGATATGTGGCAAAGGATATCTATTTTTGAATGTCACCTTGTTTAACTGCTTGTAGTCAATACATATTCTTATTGTCACATCCTTCTTCTTCACAAATAACACCAGTGCACCCCAAGATGAAAAACTCGGTCGTATGAAACCCTTGTCTAATAACTCCTGCAACTGTACCTTGAATTCCTTCAATTCTAACGGTGCCATATGATATGGTGTCATGGAAATCAGCTCGGTACCCGATAACACCTCTATTTCAAATTCCACTTCCCTTTCGGGTGGTAAATCTGGTAATTCCTCTGGGAACACATTTGGAAAGTCACATACCATCAGGATATTGGCTAACTATACTCCCCACTGTCTTATATCTGTTACATGTGCCAAGATCACGTTGCAACCCTGTAGTAATAATCTCTGAGCTGCCACAGCTGAAATCACCCTAGCGGTTACTGACGGCACATTACCTCGTATCACCATTGTAGCAGATTCTGGATGCTGAAGAGTAACTGTCTTCTAATGATAATCCATCACTGTCTTGTACTTAGCTAACCATTCCATACCCAAAATAATATCATACTCGTAAAACGGCATCTCTACTAAGTCTGATAGAAAACACATATCCTGTATAACCAGAGGACACTGTCTACACACTCTATCAACTACCACATCCCTTCCTAAAGGACTTAATACCGCTATCTCATAGCTTAACACCTCACATGGCATATCAAGTAATCGGGCGAATCCCGTATTAATATAAGAATGCAAAGAACCCAGATCAAATAAAACCAACGCGTCATGACCAGAGATTAAGACATTACCGATCATCACATCTGAGGCATGCTAGTTGTCTCGTTGCTCCAAATTATAAACTCTAGCAGGAGCTCCTATAGTCTGATTCATGGACCCCTGACTAGTGCCATGGCCTTCTCCATTACGGCCTTTCCCTCTACCTCTGCCTTGCTCGGAACCCTGGGAACTCCCAGAACTAGGTCTGGCTATCGGACCCTGCTGGTAAGATCTCCCTTCTGAAATGGTATGTCCAGGCATGTCATATCATGTGGGACACTCTCTAGCATAGTGACTGGCTCTACCACATCGGTAACATAGATCCGTCCCCATCCAACAAGCCCCATGATGTGCTCGGCCACAAGTACGACATGAACCTGGTCTCGTACTTGAATTGCTGCTGTGCAATGAGGATCTCCCACTCTGTATACATCAGGGTGGTAGCGATCTAACATCAATTGGTCGTGAAGGAAAGGAACCTCTAAACTTACCCCTCTTTTGATACCATGATGAAGAACTCGATCCTCTGAATGGTCTCCTCAATGACTCAAAACCGGCACTCTCCTCTTGCATCGTCCGCTCCTGATTCAGTGCATTAGCCATTAATGTTGAGAAATCTTCATAGTTAAAACCCTGAATCAATGCTCAGATCCGAAAATCCAAACCCTGTTCAAACCTCTTACATCTTTCTTACCCAGAAGTCAGAATGTTGGTCGCATAATAGGCTAACCGAGTTAACTCCCTTTCGTATTCTGCAACCGACATGTCCCCCTATCTCAAGCTGAGGAACTCATGCAGCTTCTAATTCGTATATGCTGTAGGCATATATTTCTGTCGGAACTCCCTCTGAAAATCATCGCATGTCAGCATCGGAGGATCTGCCATACTCTGCGGAATGGTCTTCCACCATTTGAAGGCATCATCTTGCAGCAGAGAAATAGTGTACTCAAACTTGGCCGCCTCGGGACACTTCAACTAGTGTAGGACCCATTGTGTCCATTCCAACCACATCTTCACCTCATACGAATCTGTTGTCCCAACAAAATTGGTAGCCCCATACGATCTCAACTTCATAAAATCCATCCTATACTCATCTCTAGGTTCTAGCGAGGGTGGAGCTGAAGCAACAGGTAGAGTCTGACCCTGTACCTGTAGATACCAAAAAAACTGGGTAAATTGAGTTACCATGGGATCCACAGCCGAAGCATCTACCCACTCAACTCAAGGTGCTCTCTCACTAGGTTCCCTCATCCCTCTTGTCTTAGCCGTCTCTCGCCTTTGTCCCTTGTATCCGACGTACTCTCTTTGGGTTTAAAGTTACCTCCTCCTTCCTCACTTACTATAATAGCTATGTCCGTCATAAATCTAATATGTGACACATAACATAGATCATAATGGTCAGCAGTGGTAAGGACTGGCAAACTCCTTATATGTAGCTTATTAATCATAGGCAGTAGTCCTAACTGATAGACAAAATACACGATGAGCTAAACCATAGCTCTGATACCACTAAAACATGTCACACCCAGACCATACCTGGAGTAACATGCTCCCGTAGCATGAGTGTCAATCTCCTCTGAAGAAAACTGCTACTCACACTACAAGGGATACATCGTCCCTATAGCCTATTAAAGTTTGTATGGGTACGCGTCCCTGTATTTAGTGGTGGTAATATAATAACAGTGTGACAATCGTTTATCAAACACATCATATCCTGGATTTACATTTATTCATTCATTCATGCGATATGGAATAGCAACAACTTAGTTACATTATATATACATGAGTCAGTCCATACAATAGGGTTCTTAATAATTACATAACACCACCTAAATACAGTACTGACTACTGCCTCTATGATTAATACAAACTACACTAATAAAAATGAGTCAGAGTATGCCTTTAAGGTCCAGTACCACTTCGAGAATAATCCTTCTTTGCTGATAACCTCTATCACTTCTCGGCTCGCTCTCCCGAAGGCTCAGTACCTACGTTCATCGAATGATAAATGCTGAGTATAAAACTCAATGGTGCTAGAAAAACATAAGCAAGCACACATGTATAGCTCATAACATATCAAGCCATTCCAAGTATTTTACATCAAACATCACAATCAATAACATCATCATAAAGAACTTCATAAAATGCACCTCCAATACAAGCAATGCGAATGCAATCATGCTTTGCATTCTTCCTCATTCTCATTCTTTACATTCACTCTTGTTTTCCTATAATTATGCACATTCTTTTCGCACATACTGGGTCCCTGTAGGTATTGGTACTCATATCCCGAAGGAGGGCATATAACTGTGTGGTGCTTTGCACCCATTTCCTACTGTAGGTCTCGAGACTCATCTCCTATAGGGAGGGCATTAATCTAAATGATTCCTCAAAGGAATTCCATCATCATTATTTGACCCAGTATGCCTAGAGCTTATAGCTCTGCTCTCATCTCTCACTTTTTTTCCTTTTTTTTTCCTTTTTCCTTTTATTCCTTCATTATCATGCATGCCATGAACGTATATGCACATATGATGCATGACATATACTCATTATATCATAAATAAGCAATAGAAAGCATCAAACAATAGCACATCAACATGAACATCATTTCTAGATCTTACTCAGATCTTAAGAAAATGAAACAAGCCAACCAAGCATAACAACACAACTAGCACAAACCACACATCTAACACAAACTTGTAGCAGTAAGACTTCTAATGTAATCCCATAATCTTGTTACAAATACTCAACTCCCTCCACTTCTAGTCTTCACGCTTCACTTGACACTAAAGACTCTAACTCTGATATTTCTAAGGGTTTAAGAAAGAGAAGGATAAAAGAAAAGTAAGGGAAAAGCTTATTGTTATCCATTGAAAAGTCAAACTTAAGTTGCTTACGGCCGTATGACATTTGGTATGCCCGTATGGAGCTAAAACTCCTAACAAGTAGATTTTCCTACGAGGGACGATACACCCTTAACCCATTTGGTACACCCGTACGTCCATAATTCACCTGACAAACCCAATTTTCTGCGAGTATGCATACAGCTGGACACCCTTTTGGTACGCCCGTATGGTCTCCAGGAGCCTAACTCCCCTTAACTCCCCTGCTTGGTACACCCGTACGGTGTCCCGTACGCCCATACCACACCAATCTCCTAACCATAACTCTTCCTAAGCTCATTCCCAAGGGACCTAAGCCATAATTCAAGCATAAACACTTCTAAAACCTCACTCACAATATACAATACACAGTTTTTGCCCCTTATACTTCAGAGGAAATCTCAATAAGACGGCAACACCTTCTCTTCCCATCATCATACCACAGCACATGCATCAAAGGATACAATATCACATCGCCCTATCATCGCACTCAACATCAACATATTCATACCCATGCATTGATAAGACATGCACAATCAAATAAGCAATATCACTTTGCAATCATCAAACACATAAATACACACACACACACATATATATATATATATATATACATCCTATCATTCATACACACTAGTACAAAACTACTAGGGTCTCTAGTACGGATGTGACAATTATACCTTGTTATTAACCTAATTCTTCATACCATTCAATATTATCTAAATTAGGTTTTTTAAACTCTTTTTCTAAATTTTCTAATTCAAATAATTTTTCCATCCAGTGTTCACCACGTTGGGCTTGCACTCTGAACGTCTGTTCATAAGGATAGAACCCATATAATTCATATATCTTTACAGGATAAAAGCCAAATTTTAATTTAGCTTTTAGTGACTGTAACATTGAAATTGTGTGACCTACAAGAGAAATATGATCTGTATCTTGTACAAAATGGTAATTTTCTAATTATCCTCTTAAGAAGGAATTTCCTAGTATTAGATCTACATTTAAATCAGGAAATATTAAGAGTTTTTTTAATGGTGAAGCTTTTTCCTTCTATAGTGACAAGAACATTTGTTGCATATTATGTAACCATCTTAATTTCTCCACTTGCCATTCTTAATACTATGGGTTTTGATAAAGGTTTCCTCCTTTCATTAGGTAATGTATTAAGTCAAGCTCTACTGATAGTTGCTCTTGTATCTAAAAATGCATCCAACTTATAATTATAATAATCTTCAAATTGAAATAAAAGTTCTATATGTGAACTATAACTTATTTTTTCAAGGTTATATAATTTATGAGATGCCAAGGGATCAGATGAAACCATGTTCCATATTTCCTTAAATGGTATTATTCGTTATCAAGAAATTATTTCTAATTGCTTAACAACCTCAGAAATATAAATCGAATGTTTTATCATCCTAATACTTTCCTAATTTTTATCTTCATCTACAAAGATAGCTAGACTAATGTCTTTGTAGCCTATTATCTTTCTAAATGTTTGACCTTCTTCAGAATTTCCAAGATTTTCTACTCTTTTCTCCATTTGCCTTTTAGGTCTTCTTACCAATGGTTCTTCTTCCATAGAAGATGTTTCAAACTCAGCTTGCCTAGATTGATCAATTGATCTTTGAGGAATTATTCTGTTTATAAAGGTTCTAGGTAAACTTCTAGATGATCTAGTTGAAAATGATCTTCCTAAATGAGGATTAGAGATTCTTAAATCTCTCATAGATTCTTCTAAATTAAGAATTTTATCTTTCCCTCTTTGTGTAATTTGTGAAGATCCTATCGCTTTTGAAGATTCAACTGGTTCTAAAAGTACCCAAGTTTTAGGCCAACTAAGCTCTATAAGATTAATTTCTTTCCTATTGAACTTTTTATAATTATCTGAACCTTCTTCAAATAGTTATGTTATCTTAGAAATGTTTCTCACTCTAGGATTTGTAGAATTTATTAATTGAAAAATAATCCTAGTGTGATACTCTAAATACTTAGCCCCAGAATTCATTTTATCCATCTTATGAGATTTGATTCTTAGAGTTAATGAATTTCCTAAAGCTTTATCGTTTAAAGCCATCAAGTAATTTTGATAGCTTTGAAACCAAATTGGGCCATTGACTAAATTAGTTTGAATACCTGATATCAGCTTATCCTTAAATTGTTTCCATCTTTTGTCTAATACAGTTGCTATCACAGGACTATCTGCTGGTAGGTTAAACAAAGGTATTAACCCTACTTGAACTAATCCTATGTGAATATAATTATATTCACCTTTGTCCTTATTAACCATTTCATTTATCTTGGTTCAGTTAATTAAGGAAACATCTAACATTTCTAGTTCTGTACTAGAAACTTGAACTGTTAACTCAAATTATGAGATATCAACTACTGACCTGAAATTGAATCGAGACTTATTATAGATTGAATTGATATCTACCTTAGGTAACTTCCATTCCAAATAACTTTTGGATGGATCCTCATACTAAAATGACTATTCATACACCATAGCATGATCCAATGGGATGACCTCTTCATCTATGGGAACTTCTTCATTTGACATCATGAAGATTTTAGTTGTCCATAAACCAGATTCATCACTATCAGATTCATATTCAAATATTACTTCATAAATAGAATCTATCTATAAATCTATATCAGACAATTCATCTATCGGTTCATAGATTAAATTCTCATCTTTAAAAAATATTTTTCAAAGATTTTCTCTCTTGTTTTTCTTTTGGGGACAGGTGTCTACCTTGTGGCTTTTTGATCCATAAATCCAGCAACAATTATAGTTATTCAGAGGTTTTGCCTTTTTGGACATTTAGATTCCCTACTATGTTTTTTTTTCTATCCTATCTTTATCCTTAAGGTTTGTCCTATTTCTAATGAACCTAGAAGGTTTATTAGATTTTTGTTTTACCTCTCTATCAGTTCTAGATATTCTTCTCTTCTTATATCCTTTAAACTTTTTCTTTGAAGAATATCCTTTCTTAGATTTTTCTAAACTTGAAGGAGACCTATATCTTCTAGGTACATAGTCAATCTTGGAATAACAACTTTTGTTTAAGTAAGGAAGATGCTTTGCATCTTGTCTTACTTGAATTTCAGTACACACCTTTCTCATCATGTACTTAACTGCTTGTATTCTTCCTCCTAAACCATCTACCACTTTATCTTCATTTAGGAGAAGCTGAAAAGCTATTTTTGCTACTTCTAGCCAAGGTTTTAGTAGTTTAACAAAAAGATAATTCTAACATGTAATTTTGCATCGTAAAGTCTAAGTTATAATAATATCCTTGAAATTCGCATGCAAAGTTTTCAAAATAACACATGTCACAGATTTGTAGTTTCATTAAGGCCATTAAAGATTGTTCTTTTTCTAATGACTCTGTTGATAATGAAAAACCATAAAATTCTCTTTTTAAGGCATCTATAATTATGGCTAATACAACATTTGTTATTGTCTCTTTAGCAATTTCATCCTTAATTGAGGTATAAGTTATTAAAGAGTTCTAATATTTTTGAACACTTCCTACCATTGTTGTTGTACATAATTCATAAGTGCCTTGAGGGGTATATTCACCATATTTAATTATGAATCTGATCATGATTATCCATTCATCAATCCTTTCTGAATGATACTTTTCACAGTCTAAATTTAAAAAGGCTACAAGACTGATCACCAGTCTCAATGGATTATTCTTAGGAATGAATTCCTATTTTATTGTATGAGGATAATTAGGCTGGTAAATTACTTTTTTCATAGATATCAGCTCATTAAACGTTCTATCATCTATATGAATAGGAGCTTCTTCTACCAGTTCTAATGACTTCCTAAGATGTTGGGCTAAATTTGAATTGTCTAAATTAGCCATCTTTACATTAGGATCTTTTATATATATGACCATTTTTTCTTGTCTTAATTTTTCTATATCTTTCTCTATTATGGTTCCCACTGGTTTTTTCAAAGACCTTTCACTTTATAGAGCATCAAGCCTTTCATTCACTAATTTTTCTATTTCTCTGCTAATGCTTGTCTTTCATCTGGTGAATTTATCTCAACTCCATGAAATCTTTGTAAGAGTTGATTTACTTTTTTTTGGACATTTCTAAAATTTGTCAATCCTGATTTTAAAGGACTATTTGATTTTGAGCTCTAGGTGTTTCCACCCATTAATGAGTTGATTAATAATTCTTCAAATTAAAACTCTGATTTTAATTTCATACTTGTTTGTCAAGTTTTTAGAAATCTAGGCCAAATCTGTAAATATTAAGAAATTATTATCTTTGACTTTTCAAACTACCCCAAACTTGGAATTTTTAAGTCTTTACATTGAAAGGGGAATTTTCCTTTTTATTTACCCTAAAATGGTCAATCACCCCTAATTTCTGAGGACTTCCATCTCTTCATACAATTTGAGGATTTGATTTACATTTTTAGTCTATCAATTTACTATACAGATGTACAGATGTACAGCTGTTATAAAATTATTAAAAGAAAATCTAATTTTTCCAATTTCTTAATGACTAATATGTCAATATTAATGTTCTTATCTTCTTTTCTTTCTTAGCTCATTGTGTATCCAACCCATTTTCTTTGTTCCTTGTGTTTCTATCAGTTTCAAACAAGTATCATATTTCTTTATTTCATATCATTTAATCCTGAATTCTATTATATGACTTAATATATTCTCTATTATTTCTTAGATTATGCATGTTCCCTTGTGTTGGATTGGATTGTTTGAGGTATGTAAGTTCTTCCGTCAATTTGTTATTTTTTATTTATGGTTTAAATTTACTAATTTGTTCTTAATGTTTAATAAGTCTATATATATATTCTTATCTTCATTTTTTCTTTGTATGTTCATTGTGTATGTATCATTTTTATTTGTTCATAGTTTTTTCATCTTTTCCAACAAGTATGGTATTTCTCTATTTCATATCATTTTGTTTTGAATTCGTTATATGTTTTATTTTTATTTTTATTATCAACATTTTTTTTACAATTTCTTTGATTGGTTTTTGATATTTGGTTTAATATCTTCTTTGTTATTTATTGGATTCTTTGAAACCGATTTAAATCATGGAAATTTTGTTTTGGATATTTTGTATAAAACTAAAACACTCAAATATCATTTTTGGAAATTTTTTGATAAAAAAATTCATTATTTACATCTTTATATATTTTTATTCTTTTAAAATTTATTTTGCAGGCTATGAGTTGCACTCTGACAATTTAAAATTTGCTTTGTTTATAAAGAGGATAATACTGATAGCTGAAAATTATGATGACGTTTATCTTTTAGTATCATTATCTTTATTATCAGTTGTGTTATCATTATTAGAGATAAGTTTAGTTTAAACTTCTATCCTGTATTTGAGTTTACATTTGTTACTTGGTTGTGCTATATAAAGCACTTTCCATTCCTTAAATAACATTGCAACAGTTATCTTTTCGTTTGTCAAAGTCTTTTATGGTATCAGAGATTTGAAGCTCCACCGAGCCTAATTTTATCAATTCCTTATTATGGGTGACACTGGAATTCATGTGGTCAATGCCGACAACACAGCAACACCCAAAGCTACAACAATAGTTCAATTTAATCCTTCTTCTCAACTACCCATCAAACTAAAAGGTAGTGCTAATTTCTTAATTTGGAAGGCTCAATTCTCAATGCTTATGCAAGGCCATAACATCTATGGGCATCTTGATGGTTCACTCCCCTCTCCTACAATTACTATTGCCCATGCAAATGCTCAGATTCTAAATCCAGATTATGCACTCTGGTTTCGTCAGGATCAGCTTATCCAAAATGCGTTAATTGCATCAGTTGAACTAACTATTGCTTTTACAGTCGCTATTGCTACCTCCGCTAAACACGCCTGGGATTCTTTACATTTGGCTTATACCAATAGATCACAGACTTGAGTTTTTAGTCTCCATAAGCAATTATCTCGTTGTTCACGTGACTCTCAACCCGTTGCTGATTATCTTCGTACAATTCGTACGCTTACTAATGAGCTAGCCACTGCAGGATCTCCTGTTTCCAATGAAGAACTCATTGTCAAAATATTAAGTGGTATTAGTTCTGACTTCCGTGAAATATCTGTTGCGATACATGCTCGTGATTCTTCAATTTCATATGAAGAACTCTATGAAAAACTAGTGGACCATGAACTTTTCATTCAACATGAATCCAGTAAGAAACTTCCTACTGTTACTGCCGCAGTTGCTCAGAAGAATAATTTTCAATCTCATCGACGCTATCACAATCATGTCTCCAAGACATCTAGATCTCCCCAATATTCACAAAATCGCCCATGGTATTCACACGATTCTCAATCTACTTCACCTCATACAGCTACAGGTCAGTCTTCTGGTCATCCTTCACAGCAGTTCTCCAATACAGCCCCTGCATCTTCTCCGACTCCAATTCAGTGTCAATTATGTAATCGCTTTGGT